>VMBQ01004062.1:0-18616 GCA_007657795.1 Dreissena rostriformis
TTTGTGAATTGGCCGTGACAAAATTGTGAAATGTCCGTCCACGGCCAATCGCAAAGAAGGAAAAAAAGCCCTGCGCCATGTACTATGTCAGTTTTCTATGGAAAATACCCCTAAATATTGCTAAATACCAAACACGGCTGACACAAAGGAGTAAAATACGCTTTAATAATAATATCAGGGGGTAAAATACCCTTTAGACTAAAACCTTATTTGGAGCTCTGCCTATATATGCATTGATTGAGCCTTGTTTTCCCAGAGCAAGCTCAATTATACTCACAAATCCTCTTCTGAAAGTAGGCCATACATTGCCTCTTGATTCAGCTCTAAGTTTTCTTCTATTGTTGTGTACTTGGTTGGTGCTAACCCAGTGCTTATATGTGCTCTATATTGATATTTAATATCTTGTGTTTTCCAAAACTTGTCTAAATTTTTCTCAAATAATATAGCAGTTTTACAGTTTATCACTTTCTGAGGTAGGGAATTCCACACATCAACTACTCTGTTTTTGAAGGAGATTTTTCGAAGTTCCAAACGGGATCTTTCTTTGTATATTTTTATATTGTTCCCCCTAAGGGTATCACGTTTACAGATTTTTCTAAACGTTTACACGAAATGAAATAAACGAAACGATACCGTTTAAACGGTATCCCTAAGTCCATTTAAAAGCATCAGTGCCATTGCATTTCCAAACTGAAAGTAGTAATTATTTCCGGAAGTTATATTCAGTGCATATCCAATTCGCGCAATGACGTTATATTTAAACCATACTCACATGCCGTAATTTTTTGTAACAAAAACGAATTAATATCGAACCCACAATTGTTTTAATAAGAGTAAACCAGTTTTAACATTTCAATGTTTTACTTAACAAGATGTACATCAAAACGAGTATCTGTTCATTAAATTGGCTGCATCAAGAATGAACTCGCTGGCGTGGTTTGCGTACCCGTCGTCCCATAAAGGTTTACTCACTAGATTTGTGGAAGAACACCATTTTTTCCACTGATGAAGAGTCTAGGGAATGAAAACCGATGAAGAAACGGCGGGAAATTTTCCTCGTTCACTTCGAGCCGACGCGTGTCGAATGTTCAAGACGATTCGGGGCATGCTCATGCAACAAATGGCGGGAAAATCGTCTCGAGCACTTCGTGCCAACGCGCAATATATAATTTTGAAGACGTCTAGTCCGTACATGGTGTATTGTTATGTTTACGGTATTATATATATCTGGCGCACATGATACAAATACAAGTCTTTTTCAGCAGCTGTTTATAAGGTTTGCAACGTCGTAACCTAATGAACTAAAAGGGATTCTGTTAGTATTGACTGTCGTTTAAATGTTTACTGTTTTTGTAAACGTTTTTGAGCAAAACACGAAAAGCGACCGTTTTAACGTGATACCCTTAGTGCCCCTTTGTATTTTCAAAATCTCGTATTTTGAATATTTCGCTCACCTCGGGGTCATATTTTCCTGTAAGAATTTTAAAAACTTTGATAATGTCACCTCTGTGGCATCTGTATGTCAGTGACGGTAGTAACGGGTAGATTCAACCTTTCTGATCATTCCTGGTAATAGTTTTGTGGCCCTTCTTTGTAAATTTTCAATCATATCAATATGTTTCAGTGTATATGGACTCCAGACAGGGTTTGTGTATTCTATTATCAGACGAACTAGACTAGTATATAACAGTTTGAAAGTCTTATCATCCAGATATTTAAAGGATCTTCTGATTGCGCCTAGAACAACATTTGCTTTGTTTAACTTTTCATTCATGTGACTTTCAAAACTCAATTTTTCATCAATGAATTATAATGACATGGAGAACAAGAGATGTGTTTGTCAGAAACACAATGCCCCCTAATGCGCCACTTTGATTTATTTTTTTTACCTTTGACCTTGAAGGATGACCTTGACCTTTCACCACTCAAAATGCGCAGCTCCATGAGATACACATGCATGCCAAATATGAAGTCGCTATCTTCAATATTGCAAAAGTTATGACAAAACTTTAAGATTTCTTAAAGTTTTGGACAGACAGAATGACAGACAGACAAACAGGCCAAAAAACAATATACCCCTTCTTTTTAAAATGGAGGCATAAAAACAATCATCCAGTGATAATTATGTTCAAGCAAACATGAACCAGTTCATGATGATTTTATAAAAAGGAAAGATCTTTAGTGAAATAGCAGAGTGCTTTGCATGATACACTTCAATCACAACAATGCGGTTTATTTAACTTCATGCAATCATGATGACAATTCTGTTTAGTTTGAATCTTAAAATGCGTCATTATAATTTAATAGTATTACCAAAATGGATAAAAATTTGCTATTATTTGAGAGTGGCACAATTTAGTTACAATAACCTTTTTATGAGCCAGTGCAACTGCTGTAACTGCTCAAGATCTTTCCCTGCACTGAACTGAATGAGGCTTGCCATATTTTATTTTGATATTCCAAAAATCGTGATTTTTCATTAAGGTTAAGTCTACAAACAATGTAACAACATGTCAATTTTGGTTTAACAAATGATAGTGAATTCTTACCTTTCGATACACCCGAAAATGTACCCTCAGGTTGTTCTTCAAAACATGACAGGGTGGCTTTACGAAATGGGGTGAACTCGGAAACAAAACTTGCATCCCTTGCCACACCCATTTGCTTTAAAGAAAAAACATATTTTACCTTAATCATTTGTTTGTATTTACTGTCATATTTATTGGAATAACGAGTTGAAATAATAAGCTTAAAAACATTCTAAATCTAAGTCGCGAAATTATGTTGCAAACATAAAATCTTCCCATGATTAACGTCTGTTTACACTAACCTACCTTTAAATAAGCTTCCACCCTTTTAAAATATAAGAATCGGCGCTATATATTCCTCGTGCATGAGTATACAAGCGATAGAGAAGGTCTAAATGTTTAATATACTTTTACAACCGCCATTTTACCGGCTCGGAAAATAAATGCGCATATGCAACGCGCATGTTTTCGGTTAAAACGCAATATGTTGAACTTCTCAATTCTCCGATAAAAGACGTAGTCACCCACTCTAAATTATGGATCCCGACAGCTACTGTACCCATCGTCCTAGCTCACATTTAAAACTCGTTCCAAACTGTGTTGAACATTCAGACAAAAGGAAATCTGCTTGTGTCGTTTCTGAAGTGGTCCCAGTTTCGCAAAACACTTTAAACATTTAAAAGATGAGCCATGATTCACTGTGACTGTACTCTTCAAGACAAACAGAAAATATCCGGCGTCTGACAGTGAAAAATGATGGATCCCACCAGCCTTACTTATGTTCTGCTACAATTATTTTACTTTATGTAATAAGTGTTACCCAAATAATTTATCCTGTGCACATACCAGATAGATATTGTTCGTCCGTCGACTTGACAAGGACCATTAATCACCAATCTTATCATCTAACCCACTGGTTGCCGGGTCTGGCGTTGTCTCGTTGTGCGCAGATGACTTCTGAGACCGATCCTGGAAATTTTCTTGTACAAATGGGACAGGGTCGTGCGGGACGTCTTCAGGAGGGTGTTGGCAGCACGGACCTATCGGACATGCATCTTTTTCTCTGCGGCAGTTGTTCTGCTCGCCTCATATGCGTCTTGGCGCCTTTGCAGATGGATGAGCGCCAGGTAACATGATTCAGTGGGGATTGTTTCCAAGTTTCCGGGTTAATGGTATACGCTTTCAGAGAGGTGTTGAAGGTGTCTTTGAAGCGTTTCCTTTGTCCTCCGTGTGGCCGCTGGTCATGCTGAACATTGAACAATCTTGTGGGCAGCCACTCGTCTGTCATACGGGCTACGTGTCATGCAGAGCGAAGTTGGACGTCATATAGATAGTGAAGTTGCTAGGGAGACCTTGCTGCCTTAGCCATTTTTGTCCTTCCACTTGATGCCGAGTATCTTATTAAGACTTGTAGTGTGAAGCGGTTCGGTTTCCTGACATGGCCTTGATATACTAGATACTGTTTATTTTCACATGCATAGAGCAGCGTAGGAAGCACTGCGTACTGCGCTGTATACCTCCTGCTTGGTCTGGGTGGTGATGCCTCTTCTGTTCCAAACATTCGGGTATAAACTGCCAAAGGCAGAGCGGGCTGTGGCTATGCAGATGTTCATTTCGTTATCGATGGTGATATTCTGTGAGAGTGTGCTTCAAAGATAAGTGAAGCTTTCCACTGTGTTAGGACTCTGGCCATGAAAGTCTTTCCAGGCGCGGGCTGATGGAGAACTTTAATTTCCCTTGTGCTGTTAGTCAATTAAACCAGACTGTGAGCAGGCGCTTAACAACATGTCTACAGATGGGCGAGATGGATGATGACAGAGTGACTTGCGCAATGACTAACCGTAGATTTAAGTTTGGACGATTTTTGCGCAGCTCGTGGACCTCACTCTCTCGCCCGAGACCATATTGGTTCAGCGGAAGACAGAATCGAGACGGAAGCGGAAGACAGAAGCGAGACGGCTGGAGACAGAGATGGTGCAGTGGAAGGTCACGATATGATGTGTGTTTTGTCGTGCCCGTAGCTTTGCTTAGAATCGCCTTCTTGCCCATTGACAAACTGGAGGATTCTCCACGCAGTCCGCCGTCTTTAGTCTTAGGTAGACATACCAAGATATCTGAGAATTTTGGGACACGTCGGCTTCCCTCACTAGGTTTCGCCGGCCAGTCGATGCCATTTCCCGGGGTGTGGCCACTGCGCACTTGACAGTTTCTAGGAGAAACTAGTGAGAGCTGAGTGACAAATGGGGGCCAAAGGTGGACGAACTACCCAGTCTTGAGCTACCCATACACCCCGTAAATAGAAAAAAAGGATTCTGAAAACCAATACATTAACATGTAGATAAATTATTGCTTTTTTACTATATTTATTTATTCTGGTCTATATAATTTTGATTATTTATATCCGGGCGTATTAATCAATAATTGTAATTAATATGTTAAAACCGTCAATGCCGACAATACGAGCGAGACTGCTATTACAAGATATTAGCAGGACATCGAAGTGCATACAAGTCACAGCAAGATGCTAAGATTGGCTTACAATAGAGATCTATCAATGTTATATTATAAATCTTTGCCTCAAATAAAGTGTATGAATAACAATGTCAAAAGTCAAATGAATTCTCACAAAAAAAGATTTGGCCAGATCCCAGGAGTAGCGTCTGGGTTTACGTTCGGTTCGCTGTGTGTATATGTGCCATAACAGACGACCATGCAAATGTCTGGCTGAAACGGATCTGTCTGCCTTTTCTATAGACTGGAATATGTTGAATGTAAGAAACGTTTCGAGTCTCAACTGACCATCGTGTTGCACGAAAATACAAAAATGCCTAAATTAAATTAATAAAATTATATTTATTTTTGAAATGGTGTGTACTATAAAAGGACAACTTAAATGCCAAGTTCAATAACTTTGGGAATTTAAAATAGACACGTATAGAGTCATAAACACATCCAACCTCAGTGCAGAGATTTGATTCTGCAGCAAATTGTATGCGAGAGCATGAAACGATAACTCTGCGTGGACAGCATGCAGTGTCTGTTTCATTCAGATTATCACTGTCAGTCTTATAATTTATATTCGGTATTTAGTTGTACCTCAATTCAAGATGGAGGAAGAAGCATGTGGATCCGAAGATAAACCCAAATTTCTGGATCAGTACGATGATGTCAACCAGTTTATGCAGGTGAATATCACGTTTATTAATTTAATTACATATACAATAGATCGCTGATTTAAATCACATGTGCTAGTTGTGCATATTGTTTGTTTACAATACTGTAATTATTTCGGATAGTTTATACTTCGGATACGGCTTATCGAGGTTTCGTCTCACAGCAGTTTTGTGCCACTGATATTAATTTGTGTAGAAAAGGTGTAGTGGTTTCATTTCGCTAGTAATGCATATCATAGCTATGAATAATGTTGGCAAACATAAGCATCTTTGATATTCATCGCTGTTTAATTGTTGAATCGCTTTCTAATCAAGCGTCATCAACAAAGTAACCCCCAATGACCACTCATGGCTATGCCGGTTGAGGTTCAATCCTCTTGGCGGCCATCATAGCCGGAGAGGCATGAGGGAGAGGGATGAAACGCAGCTGGGGACTCATCTTTACTGTTCTTCTGACTTAACTTTCAAACTCTTCTCACTTCACTATTTTCTCACTCTTCACTTTATCTTCTCACTCTTCACTTTATCTTCTCACCACCCGTCGCATAATTGTCAAGTTTGACTGCAGCGACATATGATTTAGATGTTTACTAATTATTTGCCTTTTAAGGCCTGTGTCACTTATTGTTTCCAGGTCGCTAATTAATCATAGGAATGCCATTAAAGACCCTTGTCGCTTATTAGTCCATATAAACGGACTCCCTAAGAGCCTATGATAATTTTTGCTTTGACGGCTCTGGGAGTCCATATGCACCCCTTCATAAACATGGATGCAAAATTTAATCAACAATGCAAGGGTTAAGGAACACTGAAACTGCAAGAACTTATCAAAGTTTACCTGTGTAAACCACAAACTCATTCAAATGTACCATTAAAGCAAGAAATAATTGCTTTTTATTGACTTTCTTTCGTACATTCTATCCACCATATTGGAAACTGTTATTTTGTTGACGACTTAAAAAGTGTTGTCGTTTAGGTCGCAGTACACCAATATTTTGAACATCGGGTTATGTGATGTAGCCTAAGTCGACGACGGTGTAAATTATTCAGGACAAAATAAACTGTTTCAAATTTCAAAACATAAAAATGTGAACGAGAATAGTGTGTTGAAACATCATCGTGTTTTTTAGGGTGTATGCAAAGGATAACAATCGTAGGTTGCCATTCAGGTAAATTTGACATGTTTATGAAGTTTATTCATTATTTTCTTCAATTCAGGCCTTTTTCTAGTCGTGAAATCTTCCAAATGGGGAAGAATTTTCATCTACAAAAGCATTATTTGGGCAGGGGGTTTTACGGCCATTTTGGATAAAAATCATATAAATTTTGGTTATATATTTTGTAGGTTGTTTAAAAAATAAAATTGAGCTATAGATTCTAATAATCATTAGTCATAAGACACTTCTTTCTTAAAAAAAAAAATTGGGGGGGGGGGCTTGAAAAATGGGGAAAAAATATTCATATTTGGCATTGGGAATGGGTCTGACTATCGGACCTGTGAGATAGGCAGAAAAAGGCGTGCAATTTGTCTCGAACGACGTCTGTTTAGTGAAGCGCACGGATTCCGTGCGCTGAACTGCACCCATGTTTATGAAGGGGTGCATATGGACTCCCAGAGCCGTCAAAGCAAAAATTATCATAGGCTCTCAGGGAGTCCGTTTATATGGACTAGTCGCTTATTAATTTTTTGTAAGTTGCTTATTAATCATAAGCATTAAAAAAATAAATGACAAAAAACATTGAAACTCACGCTTCCGTTAAGATTGATTGTTCTCCTTATTGTACAATTTTCTGGAATGTTTGGCTTTTCTGGCCAAGAAACATCTTGAATAATTTGCCATATTTGAACAGTTTTATTTTAAGCCTTGACGTCATTGGCTGCTTCACTTAATGTGTATTCAATGTTTTGTAAGACGCAATTTAACTTGTTGTGCCTATTCAGGGTTTTTTTTGGCCCGTTTTTATAGCCAAATAAGGGCTACATTCCCAATGGCAAAAAGTATACTTTTTCCCCAAAATTTGCTTAAAAATTCACAATGTTTCCATTGTTATGAACAGCTTTTTCAAAAAGCTATTCGCCTGGACAGACTACCGGCTTTTGAAATTTAATCGCCCGGCGTAAAAATTAGTAACCTCGGGCGAGCAGCAAAAATTAATTTCCGTCCCTGTGGTTTAGATTTGAGCAAACATTTCAGCTATTTCTTGCATGTTTTTTTTCCCCTTTTTGGGAAGATAGCCCATGGCTTTGGAATTGGGAATTTTATTGGCATTTTCAAGAGATTGGGAAAATAAATTCAGTAGCCTTCTTTGGTAGCACTTTAGTACAACCATATATATTGATATAACTCTGTATTATAATTCAAATTAAAAGATCAAAATCATATTAATCATTATTATCTACTTTGTTACATGTAATTGAAATAAAATTGTGATAAAATAATCATAAGACACTTTATTTTGTTTTATTATTTTTTTTTAAATTGGGAATTTTTTTCCAAATTTTGGGAAAAAAGTATACCTTTTGCCATTGGGAACATAGCTATAAAATCGGGCCAAAAAAAACCCTGTCTTGTAAATTATGTTTCAATGTATTGCATGTTTATCACTGACAGCACACACTGCGGTCAGTCCTGCAAGCCACCAAGTCCTCCAATGAGTTACCCGCCCCTGGTGATGACTTTGACTTCTACTCTAGCTTCAAAGGCTTTCAGGATGTTATGGACATTGAAGGGAAGCGTGTTCTACATGTGTAAGGATCTTTGCTATCTATGTGATTTTCATTTTCAAATTTTATTCGAAATTCCTGGTGATAAGGCTCTTTTCAGTCTTGGTTTTCTATTATTTATTTTCAAATTCACCAGAATGTCAGGTGACACATACTGCATAGTGACCCCTCAGTTGGCCCATAATTGTACTATGGACTTAAGCCTTTTGCTTTGATCTGTTACTTGTTTTTGGCTTTTTATGCCCCCGGTAGGGGGGCATATAGCAGTTGAAATGTCAGTCCGTCGGTCTGTCTGTCTCTCTCTGTGGGTCCGTCCAAAAACTTTAAAGTTGGTCATAACTTTTGCAATATTGAAGATAGCAACTTGATATTTGGCATGCATGTGTATCTCATGAAGCTGCACATTTTGAGTGGTGAAAGGTCAAGGTCATCCTTCAAGGTCAAAGGTCAAAAAACAAAATCAAGGGAAGTAATAAGCTTTAAAAGGGAGATAATTTCTAAACCTGCCAAATGATATATAGAAATTTTATATCAAAGAGGCGCAGTAGGGAACATTGTGTTTCTGACAAACACATCTCTTGTTCTGGTCTGTTTCTTATTTTATGCAACTCATTTAAAATATACAACGTAACAAGTTATATGGTAAGATTATAAAATATGAAAAGCATCAACATTTACCCACTAAATATGACAGTGAATGTTTTAGATTTTCTTGTGTGTATTTTTCAAATCATTATCGCCAGATGTAAACAGTGTTTTGCTGGTTTTTTACTTAGACTGTTTAAAAATAATGCATGGTCTTTGTCCAACGTAATTGCACTTTACAATAACAAGTCAATAAAACTTACAAAACTCAATGTTTCAATCATTTTTATTTCTTAACTGGTATATATTGACTTGTTGCTTTTTTAACAGTTTTAACATTCTTTCTTCATTATCCTTCACATATATATGGACAGAAGAGCAAATCATTAAATTAGAGTATTGACTTTGGCTACTCAAATACCCCTGGCCTAAGGCAAAAAGCAGATCATCTTGTCATATGCATTGTTTTCCCAAAATCAGTCTGGTTATCATATTCTGCAGGATCCAAAGCATCCTCAAACACCAGAATGTAAAGATCAGTCTGGGAATGGCTGGAGGGGCGGCGGACATAGAGGACAAGATGGACCAGCTGATGGACGCTAATGATCAGATCCTGGAACGTGTGGTACGCATAAACAGCTTGAACTTATCATGAATCTGAAATCATATAGAAAAATATTTTCCAGTCTTATGATGATGCAGTCTGTTGTAATTGTCTCCTTTGACTGATAAAACAGCATTCACAAATTCCCCGAAGAAAAAAGACAATGTCCATATTTTCACTTGAGCTCTGCTGAAATAAAAAAATTCATGCCATAGGTCATATTCCTAATTGGAAACAAAAAACCCTTGTGTGTTAGCAGCAATTTTTTACCTTCTTTATAAAGTACCACATTACGGCACTTTCCCAATTAGAACAAAACTAAAAATGCAACATTAAGTTAGTTTCCCTATGCAGCGTTATGACTTGAACCTTGGTTAATATAATATTGACAACTTGACAACACTTAGTTATCAATTTTTAAGTATTTTGAAGCAAAAAATCGTATACACCAATTTCCCAATATGAAGACTTCACGACGCGATTTGCGATATTTTCCAACTTGAGGTTTTCGCGGCTCAATTTTTCCCAATTGGGCTGGTACCGGTACTTTTCCCAATTGGGCAAAAGATCTGCTGGTAAGTCCCAAAATTCCCAGTTGAATGAATGCTGAAACTCCAAATATGGGTATAGGATATATACTCATTTTGGTGACAAAATGCCTGGCTTATTACAGTTTTTTGCAGGGGCTAATGTTTCCTTATATAGTGGGGGGCAATATAAGGCTAGATTTGGGTGGTTATTTCGAAACTCCTTGAACTAATGTCATGTATACCCTTTACAACATAATCCCTGGCTATGATTTTTTTTTTCTTAAGTTTTCAAAATGATTCCTTTTTTTCGCTTTTCTTGTCCCACTATAATAAGGGCTTTGAGCCCCACCCCAAATGAACAGAATTTTTTTTTGCGTTAGATTTTTTAGGCAACTGTGAACTCTCAGTAAACATGTCATTTGCTAATTTATGTTCATGTTATCTTGATTTCATAAAGTAACATCGGTTTAAATTATTATTGTAATTAAGAAATACGGGTAAAAGCTTATATGATTTTGATCTTGGTATTTTCTTGCATTTAACATTTATAAGAGACCTGTCCAGATTTCAATAAAAAAACACTGCTTGTCCTCAAAAGAATTATGTCTAATGTTATTGACTACTTTATTTCATTATGAGATAAATTATATATGAAAAAGTTTCTCACATCATTTGTGCTTTGTGCAACATTTGATGTGCATTAAATGTTAGAGTGAATTTTGTGTAAAAAACTTCTCAAACTAAAAAAGTAGTTGTACTTCTGTCAAATGTAAGCTGTGTTGACTCCATTATTGCAAGATTTGATTATTGATTGGCCTGGTTCTTGAAAAACATGGCTTTATGCATGTACCTACAATTTCATCCCAGATCAGCCTGTGCAGTCCGCACAGGCTAATAAGGGACAACACTTTCCGCCTAAACTGGATTTTCATTTAAAAGAGACCTTTGTAAACGGAACATTCCATAAAAGCGGAAAGTGTTGTTCTTATTAGCCTGTGCAGACTCCACAGGTCCACAGGCTTATTTGGGATTACATTTCACGCACATGCATTAAGACCTGTTTTCCCACAGTGCGGCTCAGTCAGTTCAGTCTTGTGTTTCTGGCTTTCTTTGCAGGGCACATGGCTGGATGATGCGTCAGGTATAAAGAAAGACGACAGTTCTCTGGTAGTGGCCGTGGCAACACCAAAGGCTGCAGTTTCTACAAGCTGGAATAAGAAGGTTAAGATAATACCTTGTTGTTCATGAATCTGATTAGAAATCACATTGATGGTGGAAG
Organism: Dreissena rostriformis; assembly: GCA_007657795.1. Taxonomy (NCBI): domain Eukaryota; kingdom Metazoa; phylum Mollusca; class Bivalvia; order Myida; family Dreissenidae; genus Dreissena; species Dreissena rostriformis. Next base: position 11,425 of record VMBQ01004062.1, read on the forward strand.
CTAATTGTTTGTTAAGAGAATGTGTCTGTGCAATTGTGATGTGGAAATGAAAGGAAGATCTAGTATCAGGGGTGTGATTTCACCTCCTTTCAGCTGATTTCCTGACTTTCAATATTAAACTTATTTTACAAATAGTAATTTAATTTGCTTGATCTATATACAAATGAAGAGTTTAGTTGAACCCTGTAAGGGGGGGGGGNAGCGAAGTTCATTTTGCTCGGCCCAAAAATCTGAACCACTCGCCAAGGCTCATGGTTCAGATTTTCTAAGCCTCGCAAAATAAACTTCGCTTTATTCGGCACTGACCTAGTATTCTCTATTTGCTCTACCAATGTGTTTCTTAAATCACACCCCTGAGTATGGATTAGAGTATGGTTAAGTTTTAGTTTTGGCAAATTTTCTCATATCCTACCAGGCATGATATAACAAATATTCGAGTCTGTGTTAAGACCTTTTATGTAATTATTTCTATTTTAGAATTTAGGCCCCATAATCATATATTTTTACACAATTTTAACATAACATTTTACATTAGATTCTTTTCAATTTTTGAAATAAATTGAACTAATCTCACCAAAATTGGATAGAAGACTTTTTGAAAACAATATAATTTTTAGCTCATCTAAGTACATGTATGAAGTGCTCAAGGGGAGTGATTGTGATCACCCTATGTTTGATGTTGTGCGGAATGCAGTGTGTGTCGTCAACTTTCAGCTCTTAACCACAATTGAGTCCACATTGTTCATCCAATCTTGATGAAACTTTGTCAGATTGTTTAATATGACAATACCTAGAGTAAGTTTAAAAATGGGTCATGAGCGTCACCAGGTCAAATCTGAGAAAAACCATGTTACCGCTCTAGAGGCCACAGTTATGTCTCAGTCAGAACGTTTATAATAACAAAATGAAAGCCACGTTTGAATCTTAGCCATTTGGGGTCAAAAACTAGATCACCAGATTAATTCTTCAACAGTAAGTGTGATTCATCTGAGGTGAGAACTTGAGGGCCATCATGGTTTAAGATTCATTGTTTCATCATCATTGTTTTATGATTTAGAGAGATTTTATTGAGTTATTAGGAAATAATTGTTTCCAAACCTCTTTCTATTCACTTCTCTGTATTCAACACTAATTAAGTATTCACTATACCTTCAACATCACACCTGTTATATCCAGAGCCCCGGATCAAGTACGACCAGCCCCCACTTCCGCCTGTTGACGGCCCGTAACATCCAAAGGCCTCAGATCAAGTTCAAGGACAAGGTGGACAACAGGGCAGTGCCATGGCNTTCTCTAAATCATTGTCAATTTTCTATTTTGGAAGTGCTTTACCAGCCTAAGCCCCATCAACATACCTTAGATACTGCATAGCCTCTATGTCAGCAATGAAATTTGTTTACAGTGATAAAACAGAAGCGTATTACTTGATTGAAATAATCGATTCAAAGATCATCTATTTGATTAATTTCTAGAGAAACCGTTGATAAGAACTGAATGTGACCGAAATGCATCAGTCAAAAACAATTACGATGAGGTGCGCAAGCAGGTGCGTGTTGTTAAACCAATCGAATTTCATTGTTTTACAGTTTCTGGCAAGAAATTTTGTGGCAACCCGATATTTGTTCGCAATATAGATTTGCAAATATCAAGAGCAACTAACGTTTTTTTTTTATAAACTGTCAATTGGCTTCAATAATGTACATGTCTGGCGGGCCACAAACGTGAATTTTTGTATGTGCCCGCCTGTAATATAACTCGCCACGGGCGATCGGGCATGTGCTAATTTCGAAGACTGCTATTCTGATGTGGCGTTTAGAATAATAAAAGTTCTTTATGAAACATAAAAACATTTCATTTCTAGGATCATTTTTATATTCAAACTCAGCTGGGATATCATTAGACCAAACAATCTGACCAAGTTCATGGCAATTTTATTTGAAATGCGACTAATTTTCATGAAGATTTGACTAAAAATTTGACTTCTAGAGTGTTAACAATAATATTCACTACTGCAATATAAGTTTAACTGCTCCAACCCTGGCAGCCATGTTTTTCAACTGAAGGGATCCATTTGTGAACTCGGCCAAGACATCATTAAAACAAATGTTCTGATCATTTTTCACAAAGATTGGACTAAAAATGTTACTTCCAGAGTGTTAACAAGCTTTCACTAAAGCCATATATGGACAACTGCCTCGCCCTCTGGTGGCCATGTTTTTCAACCAGATGGGACTTTTTTTTTAACTCAGCTGAGATATCATAAGAACAAATATTTTTACCAACTTTCATAAAGATTGAATAACATAAGTGACTTCTACAGTGTCAACAAGGTTTTACCATAGCATTAAAGGAAAACTGTCTCACCCCCTGGCAACAATGTTTTTCAACAAACTGGAACCATTTTCAACACAGCTAAGATATCATTAGAACAAATATTCTAACCATGTTTCATAAAGATTGAAAAATAAATGTGACTTCTAGAGTCTTAATAAGTGTTTTCTTTCATTTTACCTAGTCACCTCGTTTTTGACCTCACATGGCACAGTTTCGAACTTCAACAAGATATCATTGGGTCAAATTTATCTGATCAAGTTTCATAAAGGTCGGGCACTTAATGTGGCCTCTGGAGTGTTAACAAGGCAAATATACGGGGAAAAAAATAATTCTTTCATGTTTTTGCAAAAAAAACAAGTTATACTGGAAAGGTAGCAAAATCAACTGTCTTTATTGTCAATCATGTTTTCCAGAGCATGAACATACAAGTGAAAAAAGTGACAGATTTACATAAATGGAGTGTTCTTTACATCTCCCACAAAGACACCAAGTACTGGTTCTATATTCCAGAAAACGGACACGTGAGTAATTCAAAACGCCTTAGGCTTTTGATCAAGCTAAAATTTTTAGGTTTAAACTTATAATCGCTCTACAGACAAGTTTCAAATTACTTTTTTTCAAGAACAGAAAAGCAAGCTAATATGAGATTTTACCAAACCAGTGATTTTATTACACAGTTACCATCGTGTCCAGGGTTCTTCATGACCCTGATTTACAGGAAAGTGTACTTTAGCCACTCCAGTGCCACACAGATGTCTAAGATGGTTGCCAGGGCGATCTCAGCGTTCAAGTGCTCCATCAGGTTTCTATGGAGACTGCTCTCAATCACCTGGGTCCCATTTAACAGGTGCTCATACTTCATCTACACAATGGTGAAAAAAAATTATGAGCCTCACTCAGGTGCTTCTACTTCATGTACACAAAAAACCTAAAAGAATTACAAAGACTGGTAAAAATTTAAGCCCCTTTCTAGGAAAACTGGGCTTAATGCATTTGACTTCCTTGAACAAAAAAAAAATGAAAAATTTCATAAAAGCGGAAAGTGTCTTATGACTGGGTTTTTAAGGTTAGTGACCCCGTGACCTAGTTTTTGATGTGGATGGCCCATGTTCGAACTTGGCCTTATGATCATCTAGATAAAACTTCTGACCAAGTTTGGTGAAGATCTGATGAAAACTACTTGAATAAGAGCGGACACCATGCTGAATGTTTAAAAACGCACTAAGTGACCCCGTGACCCAGGTTTTGGCCCGGCATGGCCCATGTTCAACCTTGGCCTAGAGATCATCTAGATAAAACTTCTGACCAAGTTTGGTGAAGATTGGATGAAAACAACTTGAATTAAAGAGCGGACAACATGATGAATGTTTAAAACGCACAAAGTGACCCCGTGACCTAGTTTTTTGCCCAGCATGGCCCATGTTTGAACATGGCCTAGACATCATCTAAATTAAACTTCTGACCAAGTTTGGTGAAGATCAGATGATAAGTACTTGAAATAGAGAGCGAACACCATACTGAATGTGCAAAAAATGCAAAAAGTGATCCCGTGAGCTAGTTTTTGGCCCAGCATGGCCCTTGTTTCAACATGGCAAAGAGATCATCTATATAAAACTTCTGACCAAGTTTGGTGAAGATCGGAAGTAAACTACTTCAATTAGAGCGCAGACACCATAAAACCATGCTCAATGTTTATAACGCACTAAGTGACCAGGTGACCTAGTTTTCAGCCCGGCATGGCCCATGTTCAAACTTGGCCTAGAGATCATCTAGATAAAACTTCTGACCAAGTTTGGTGAAGATTGGATGAAAACTACTTGAGTGAGAGAGCGGACAACATTCTAAATGTTTGAAACGCACTAAGTGACCCCGTGACCTAGTTTTTGACATGGCATGACCCATATTAAAACTCGACCTAGACATTATCTAGATACAACTTCTGACCAAGTTTGGTGAATATCGGATGAAAACAACTTTAATTAGAGAGCAGACACTTAATACGGACTGACCGACCAACAGACAGACAAGTTCACTCCTATATACCCCCCTAAACTTTGTTTGTGGGGGTTTAATAAAAAGGGTGGGATTTCAACCTGGGTCATAATGCGCCTAAAGCCTTTACCCTACCACTTGACCTTGGTTCCAACATTTATGGACCTCACCACTGGTCGATTAATGCTCTTAAAGCGGGAATAAGCCAGATCTTTGACTCAATATTAGCAATCACAGACAATGCTGTTATCAAAGCCCATCAGTATATACCTCACATTTAAATTTTGTCCATAATTTAATGAAAAACCAGCCTCTCAAGCAATGCCAAGATTGAGACTGAGAACTTTCAAAGCGTTTTTAAGGCCCAATTATATCCCATACAAACAATTGTCACCGAGGCGTAGTGGATATGATTTCCATAATGTGATCTCCCCAAAATACATCAAATACTGGTTATACCCAGGAAACTGACTCAAGGACATTTTAATAAGCCCGTGGCTTTTGATGCAATCCAGCTAAAATAAGTATGTTTATACTAATTTCAAACAAACAACACTACGGGCCTTGGTCTGGTTTCTGGTCATGATGACTGCGGTGGCAGTGTTGTCAAACTGCGGTCGCCCCGCCCGACCGATCATCTGCAGGACCTGACTGTCGGGGTACTCTTCGTGTGAGCCCATGTTGTAGTACATGGTGGACTTCACCACCACCAGGTGGGCTGGCAAGTTTACACCCATTGCCAATGTACTTGTGGCCACTGAGTGAACAACAGATATGAAGGATGTATAAATATACAGTGTTAAATAAGACTTGTGTCCATAGGGCAAGGATGTTCACACCCATTGCCAATGTACTTGTGGCCACTGTGTGAACAACAGGTATGAAGGATGTATAAATATACAGTGTTAAATAAGACTTGTGTCCATAGGGCAAGGATGTTCACACCCATTGCCNAGGAAAAGAGGGTTAAATGCATGTGCATTAAGTGTCGTCCCAGAGTTGGCACAGGCTAATCAGGGATGTAACTTTCTTCCTTAACTGGATTTTTGCCAAGAAGAAAGTTTCTTTAAACCAAAGATACCATAAAAGCGAAAAGTGTAGTCACTGATTAGCCTGAAATTGGGACGACAACTAACGCACATGCGTTAAACCCTGTTTATCCTGAGTGAGGCTCATATATTGAACATTTTGTATTCCAGGGTGGTAAAGCACCACCACCCATTCCCAACACCCCACCCTCTGGGCAAGGGGCCAGTTACCAAAATGGAGGGGCCAGTGCCGCCCCATCAGCCCCTGGTCAGGAGCACTCGCCCCCGCCCCCCTACACATCCAATATGAATTTTCCAAGTATGTACATGTATATGATAAGGGTATATGAAAACAGTTTATGCACAGAAAAATTGATGTGATTGAACATTTGGTCAAAATATATGAATATTATATATGTATTCACAGTTTTGTCCTTCTTGGGGAGTGGGGAGGCCTTTCCTTTTTATTGGGGGAAACACAAAAAGCTGGATTTTAGGTTAAATTTAATCATTTTATTGACAGTTTGGGGGGAAATATAAGCCGCTTTAGACGTTCACACTTAAGTGTTATTGTTGTGTTTTCAAAGAATTTAACACAGTTAAATTTAATATATTAAATATTATTTCCTTTCAATATCTTCCATTTCACTTAAATGCAGGCTTTCCAGTGTTCCTAGTATTTCCTAGTTTTCCTACTTTTTCCTAGTTTTTTAAATGTGTTCCTCGTTTTTCCTAGTTTTGTCTAAAACCTCCTAGTATTCCTAGTTTTTCATAAATTTGGCACTTTTTTTTGATAAGGTAAAACTGTCTTTTAATGTGTTTTAGAGATTTTGTTTAAGAATAGGGAGTTGAGCTGACAGTATTTGGTATTCTGTGTGTGGTCTGGTGTCACTGGTGCATAGTCTAGCCTTCACAGGTGATACCTGAAGTTAAGCTGTGAACATAATCTTAATACTTAAACATGTTAAGTTACATTTGTCAATTGTGTTTTACATTTAGAAGCAATGCCATTTGTTCTGGAAGGCTAAACATGTACAGTGTAAATTACAATGTACAATGTTACTTGGGTAAGATTGCAATTTCTATACCCCAATGATGCTGATGCTGAGGGAATAATTTTTGTTACCAAACATTTACAAAAGTGATTGGTTTATTTCCAATGATGCTGATGCTGAGTGAATAATTATGCTGAGCAGTTGGCTGTTGATTTTTTTCAATGGTTCAAGTCACATATCAGTCAAAAAGAAGACTAGAGCTTTACTCTGAAGGATCTTGGCCTGGATGAAGAACTGTTTATTAGGCATATTCAATGCCGTTGGCTTACACTAATACCAGCACTTGAAAGAATTATCAATCACTGGAAAGCTCGTCGCAAATACTTTCTAACTGACCTTCCTCAAAGGAGCAAGGCTGATCACACTTATGCTCAACTAAAAAACAACATCAGGTACCAAAGAATTTGTCAGTCTTTGTCTGGAAAAGAATATCTTGCACAAATCCAATTCCTTGTTTGTGTTGGTCCTCTGTTTGAACCTTTCATGAAAGAGTTCCAGAAACAAGAGCCCTTGATTCGTCTTCTATATCAGGAGACATCAAGTATATTTAAGTCTGTAATGTTGAGATTTGTTAAGCAAGATGCTGTTGGTAATAAGACTGGGAGAGAACTTAAGAAAATAGATGTTTATGACAGTAAGAATCTGCTTGAACTAAAAGACATGGAGATTGGTGCAGGCACTGAGAAAACGTTATCTGTTCTTGATTGTGGGAAACAGAAGACTCAAATGATATGAGAAAGTTTTACCAAGCGGTTGCTAGCTATTTGCAATCCAAACTTCCTT
>VMBQ01004062.1:18925-32969 GCA_007657795.1 Dreissena rostriformis
GCTGGAACGACGGCTTGTTTAAAACTTTATACTTTTACATATTTAATGTTCAATTTCGACAACAATTTAAAATGGTTTGGCCAAAACTAATATCAGGATATCGAAAAACGATAATTTTATGAACTAAAATATACTAGTACACAGACAGCAATATGGTAGTAATAACTAAATATGAGAACATAGCCTTTAAGTACAAACGCTCTGGCACTGACAATCCTCTGAATATAAAGGGGCACACACAAATTGTATTGATGTCAAGAGTTGAGTGTAAAACTGTTCTATCCATCAAGACTTATCATTAGAGATACAATTGTTTCATGCTGAACACGCAGCAAACCAGCGTATAATACTATACTGCAACGATGCGGTCATGTTTCCAATGTTCTGGGGGATTATGCTCAAATCAGCCAATGGAAAAAATGAAGGTCTTTTCCGCGGGAAATTTTATTTGAATTCTATTGGACACTTACAAAGGTCAGGTTAATGTGAAAACTTAGGTTATTCAGCTACGCCGAAAAAACTGTTCATTATTTAAGTATTAAATAATAATTCAACAGTGAAGAGTGAAACTGAGCTGCTTATTATTTCTATTTCGTATGTAACCGGCATGCATTTTAAGCAAAATGATGGCATTTTTTTTTTATTTGGTTCCTGTGTAAGTTCTCAAAAGTATTTCTGCTAGAATGATGAATCTTTACAAAAATATTAACCAGCATGTCTAGGTTTGATCTTAATGTACCAGAGACTGTCTTGCATAATATTGTATCTCTTAAATATGAATTTTAAAACAGATAATAATTATTATTTTAAATTAGAGCAATGGCCTTCATACATGTGGCATCTAGAGAAGTAAAAAGATTTTTCTAAGATTTGATCTGGTTACCTAGTTTTCGGAAGCACATGACCCAGATTCAAACTATGTTAAGAAATTATACAGAAAAAATAGTATGACTAAGTTTCATCAAGTTTTAACTTTAAGTGTGGTAACAAGGTTTTTCTAAGACCTGGTTAAATGCTTTAGGACACAAATGACTTAGGTTCGAACTCGTTCATTATATTTTCAAGATAATCATTTTGACCATGTTTTATTAAGATTGCATTATAAATGTGGCCTAAATAAACATAATTAGGTATTTATAAGCGTTGACCTGGTGACTTAATTTTTAGACGCTGTTAACTACGATTAAAAGTCCGCCTAGATATTGCCAATATAAACATTCTGACCATGTTTCATAAAGATTGAAATATAATGTTTGCCTCTAGAGTAGCAACAAGGTTTCTCTGAAATTTGACCTGGTGACCTAGTTTTTGTATGCATGTGACCCAGATTCAAACTCACCCAAGAAAATGTCAAGATAAACATTCGGACTAAGTTTTGTCTCAATTTAGTATTAAATGTGGCTTCTTGAGTGTTAACAAGGTTTCCTAAGCTTTGACCTGGTGACCTAGTGTTTGGAGGCATATGATCCGGACTGGAACACAGCCTAGATATTGTCAAGATAAACCTTTTGACCAAGTTTCATTGATATTGAATCATAAATATGACCTCTAGAGTGTTACCAAGATTTTTCTTAGATTTTGCCTAGTGACTAGGGTTTTGGATGCACATGACCCAGATCACGTTTAATCCAGATTGGGCTAAAGGTTGATGCCCCACTCTGCACGCCGCACAATGACGGACACAAGACATAGGGTGATCACAATAGCCCACTTTAAGCACTTTGTACTCAGGTAAGCTAAAAATTCAGAAGAAACAAATTTTTTTTTCAAGTGTATAAGGAAATGATGGTAAAATCTTTCGGGGTTCGAAAACTGGTTAATCCATAATAATTCCCAAAATTGTAGATTACCACGAGTGAAGGTTTGTTTTCACTGTACGAGTTAATGATATTGGCCAGTTTGTAGCTGAGCGAGATGTCAAACTGGAACATGGACTGTTTGCTTTCTAGGAAGTTGTATCCCAGAACCACCTTCCGTAGCCGCACCGGCCTAACACTGTCATCAAGTCTGCGGATAAAAACTATATATGATTGATTGATATTGAAAAGTTTAACCCTTTACCACTCCATTATGCACTTTGACGAATTTTAGTCCCTTGGAAAATAGACCTTTCTTACTAGATTTAAGATTTAAAGGCTTTATTTCCAACACTAAGATACTGATGAGAAGCAAACAGCATAAAACCTGGTTTTATGCAAAACCTGGTTATATGCTGGTTTCATATAGCCATTTTTAGTTTGCTTCTGAGGTAGAAAGGGTTTATAAAAGCGTTGAATACTGAACTAAGTTTTTTTTAAGTCATGTCAAGATATCAGCTTTTTCGGCGTAGCTGTCTAACCCAACTTTCCACCTTACCTGACCTTTGTATGTGTCCAATAAAATTCAAATAAATTTCCCGCGGCTAGATACGAATGAATACACTTCATTAATTCCATTGGCTGATTTGAGCATAATCCCACAGAACATTGGAAACATGACCGCGTCTTTGTAGTATAGCATGTTACACTGTTTTATTGCATGTTCAGCATGAAACAATTTTATCTATAATGAAAAGGCTTGATGGATAGAACAGTTTTACACTCAACTCTTGACATCAATACAGTTTGTGTGTGCCCCTTTATATTCAGAGGATTGTCAGCGCCAGAGCGTTTGTACTTAAAGGCTATGTTCTCATATTGAGTAATTACTACCATATTGCTGTCTGTGTTCTTGTATATTTTAGTTCATAAAAGTATCATTTTCCCTATCCTGATATTCGTTCTGTCCAAACCATGTTTAATTATCTTCGAAATTGAACATTAAATGTGTACAAGTATAAAGTTTTAAACAAGCCGTCTTCCAGCAGTGGAATCGTGACCTCACTTTAATGCATTGCATTCCAACCCGCAAGGTATCAGGGTCGGTTCGCGGTCAGTAAACGGATCGATATATAATATAGATGCTTTTGCGTGAACTTGGTGAACTGGAATTGTATTTAGACCAGAAATATGTAAAATGAAGATATTCGGCGATATAATTATGGTATGTCAATCATTGATTCTTAATGTGTTTTCAACAATACCATGATACATATTATTTTTGATTAATTTAACAAGCATTATTCCACCATTTTGACCAATTTATTAAGCACGAGCGCGTTGATTCCATATACTGTTAATAATCAAATCAAATAGCAATGCCCGACACACCACTAAAACAGGTCTGTTCGAAGAACGAGCGTATAAATATTTTAAATATGTACGGTACTTCGCGTGTGGCCGGGTGACTTGTATGTTTTAATTTCACTTCAAGTCTTCTTTTGTTTTTCTGTGTTATATCTAAAGATATATGATAAGCAATATGTAATAATGTAAAATAAGCCGCATAAACTCCGCGTAACGTTCCCTATCTGCGTGTGATGCAGCTAAGAACTGCATGGAAAAAGACATTCGCTATCTTTGATCTCATTCATTAAACACTTTACCTTTCACCAACTCCAACCATTAATCAACGCCATATATCTTTTTAAAGATATTTCTTGTTTCAAGTAAACTCGTTTTTGGTGAATACTGTTTGAAATTCAGTGATATGTTAGTGACATATTGTGAGCATTTTTATCCTATTAACAGTTGAGGAACATTTATAATCTGACAATGGTCTGAACAAAGAACAAATATCAAATTAATCAAAGTAAATAAGTGATCTAAAAGCAAGATTATTAAGCAGTTCTCTCCCATTCTAAATGATATTGAAGGCAGTGAAACCCAGGAGGACACTGTTCAATTTCAAAAGCAATACACGTTTTGATTTGCTGTACTAAAAACTCCCGCTTTAGGCAAAGATGACATCATCTTTGGACTATAAATAATGAGAAAACTAGTATTAAGTATACCGTAATTACTCTATGTTTTCGGACACTCTAAGTTTTCAGACACCCCTTTTTTTAGCAAAAATAATCATTTTTCGTGACTCTTAAGTGACTCATACGGGTTTTTGTCCATAATTAATGACTCTAAGTTTTCGGACAGTATATTTAACAGCGCTATTTTACCAAATTTTGGTCCTGTTTTCCATATCTGATGACACTTCAATCATGGGGTTTTATAACCGGATTAAAACCTTGCAGATGCATGCCTGAGGGCAATGGACCATTACATTTGTGTTATTGGGTAAATAACCTTGTAAACTGGTATTAAACAATGGTTTCGCCCAAAAATCAGATTTAAACGTTAAAAGCCATAATGGAGCAACGGAATTATGTGAATTAATGTCAATTGTGATAATCTTAAATAACTTCCTTTTGAAAAAAAGCGTAATGACAATTACCGGGGGTAATGCCAATTAACATTTCAATTATCTACCGAAATGGTACTACCTTCTCAGTATGATAACTGTGACAAATACTAAACACTCCAAAGTGAGATGCACCCTATTGCAAGTTTTACGAACAATGGAAGGTGTGAGACAACAACTATCGGACATGAACAAACAAAGAATTAATAGTTAATTATTGCGTTACTAGCGAGTATCGGTACATCACATGCTCATCTTTGAACTCGTTTGTCAAAGTTCAGCCTTGTAGTTACTTTTTGTAAAATAAATTAAGCATTTGAAATTATTTGAAATGCAGTGCAAACATATATAAATGTCATTTATACTATACGGCGTGGTATTTTACAAGCACGTGCTATTACCGGTAGTTGTTGATACAATGGACGCTATTTTCGGACACTTCAATTTTTCGACTCTAAATTTTCTGACACCTGTATTTTGTGAATATTTTTTGTATCTAAGTTTTCGGACACGAAAACAAATAATTATTTTTAAGTGTCCGAAAACATAGAGTAATTACGGTACAAAATATCATGTGCAAACTAATGCACTTAATTTAACAACAGCTTTAACCAATTTAATTATCTCAAGACAGATGCACAGTCAAAGAAATGAAAGAAAATTTAACAAGAGATGTGTTTGTCAGAAACACAATGCCCCCTAATGCGCCGATGATTTGTTTTTACCTTTGATCTTGAGGGATGACCTTGACCTTTCACCACTCAAAATGTGCAGCTCCATGAGATACACATGCATGCCAAGTATCAAGATGCTGTCATCAATAATGAAAAAGTTATGACAAAACTTTACCCTAGGTTAAAGTTTTAAGACAGACTGACAGACACACACAATGACGGACAGACAGACAGGCCAAAAACAATATACCCCCTTATTTTTTTTAAAAGGGGGCATACAAATACAAACGTCACAGAACATGTAAAACTTTTATACTTACTTGTAGTGAAAAACCATAGTCCAGAATTCCCAAGCCATTCAGCAATATTGTCTATGTTGGTGATGGTGGCGGACACCGCCATGAATCTGAGACCTGCAGGTTACATTATACTAAATAATAGAGTCATGTAGAGCTTTACTCTATAAATAAATCAACATATTTTTACACTTCAGCCAGTTGTTCTGGTTTATCTTTTGGAGATATTGATAGGGTAAGCATTGGTTTTCGCTACTTAATCACTGAAATATGATATAGTAAGCGACTATAGTAAAATATTGCGCTGAAACAGGCCAAAAAAGAAGGAGCAAAACAGTCGATTTTGATTCGTGTCCAGGTCTTTCTTGCAAACCACATGACATACCTTTTATTGTTTAAATGAATTCAGGTAAAAAATACCTTTCAGAAAAAGTAATGGTAAGGGGGTCTCTATGTGCAAAATGTTGCATTTAATTTCCCTTAAAGTTGTCGCTTTTACATTGAATTATTTCAGGAAAATATTTAGTAAATTGTGACCTGCATAGCCGGTGTTTGTGCTGCCTCTATTGTCTTCATGCGACTCACCACCGCCTCCACCACTGAGCCTCGTGTGGGATCATTGAGCACATGGATCTGTAATCAATGAACTTTCCATTTAAAAAATCAAATTTAATTTAAGACCTTTCTTACTAGATTCAAGTTGTAAAGGATTTATTTCCAACCCTAAGATGCTGATGAGCAGCAAACAGCATAAAACCTGAACAGATGTGAGTTACTCGCAGGCTGTTCTGGTTTTATGCCGGTTGCATATAAACATTTTCAGTTTGCTTCTGAGCGGTCAATACATTTTAAATTGGTAGTACTTATAAACCTTGCTTTAAAAAGAGATAAATAGACTAACTTGTAATCTCATTCATGCCAAACATTGATGTTTCTTTTAATATTCCAGAACATATTTTATTTACATAGAATATAATAAAAGTGTTGTTTTTAAGTTTTTGTTTTTGCTACATTATGTTCAAAAAATTATAAGACGTCATGATCTTCGTAAGTAATAAGTTTATTATTGTATGTCACTTATATTTCATTTTAAAAAACGTTTGAAATTAGTACAACAATTTACATTTTTATAAGCTTACATTAAAGAAATTTATTCCAATAAAGAATAAATTATATTATTTATGCAATTCAGCCGTTTCGTCGTCTATTTGTTTACATATCACATTCGGAACCCTCGGTTTTCACCGTCTAAAGTTATTGACGGGTTTGAAGCTTGTCTTGTTCCATAGCAATAATTTAGAGACCACATTCAAACCAGTCTGATCAGTTCACATCCGGCAACGAAAATTTGCACGCCAAATAAGTTTTCTTGGTTCAAAAATTTAAATCGATCGCAATCGTGTACGATGTCTGGCAGAGGTCGTGGTAGAAAACGCTGTGCGCAAGAGGCATTGCCACCAATTGATGGCCTTGCAGATTCGGGGGAATCGGGTAATAACCACACTGTAATTGATTTCGAACACATAATCGCGCAGTCTGGCATTTAAATGATATGAACACGGCTGGGTGTGGCTCGGTGGGACACACTTTAACAACATTTGAAAACCCTGAACAACCATCCATTACACAGTCCGTTGTACCAAACACACCTTTCATGCAACAGCCCCTTATTGACAGTCCTGCCATTTCTAACATCGCTGCATTGCAGCAAGTCCGCCTTTCAAACGACGATCTAGCCATCCACGTACCAAACCAAATTGAACAACAAATAATTCTTGGAGAGTATATTAACTTGGCAATTCTTCTAAAAGGAGCAATTGAGTTGAATGCTCTTTGCTCGAGGGCCTATCTGACCCTCAATTCAGAAGGCAGGTTAGAAACCAAACAATCTGAGTGCAGAGACAAGATTATGTCCATTGAAAGGTGGACCGATGCTTTTTTAATTTTTCATCTGTCTACTTGAAGGCTTATCCTGATAAAACATCGGAGTTACTTCAATATGCGTACACAATCCGCGAATGTGCAGTCCGCCAAGGCGGTACAGCATGAAGGACGTACGATGAACAGTTTCGTCTTCGCCAAGCTCAGACCCCCGCGTCATTGGGCTGCATCAACAATGACCTGTAGTGGCGCTGCATATCGTTAAGGGAAAATGCCGCTTGCACAGCAAATGCAAACCCGAGATACACTTGCAATGACTTTAAAAAAGGCAGATGCTCCCGGCAAAATTGTAAGTTTGCCCACCACTGCTCCAGTTGTGGAGCGTCACATGCAGAGATGAACTGCCCAAAACATTCACAAGCTCAAACTTCATCTCTTTTCAGGCCGTGGCAGAGGCTTCCTCAAAGACAAGCTTTCGGAGCACAAACACTGCAAACCTGGCCACCACATTTCAATTCAAACCAAAGGCATCCTACCAACTCCTTTCGAGGCCGTGGCAGAGGCTTCCCCATTTGAGGCCGTGGCAGAGGCTTCACCGGTCGACCAAACAGACATTGAACCTATTCCCACTTCTAACAACCTTTACTCACTAGCACACTCTCCTATAAATATTGAGGTCCTCGAAAAGCTTTGTCACAACTATAATCAATCCGAATCAGAGTTCTTAATCGACGGCTTTAAGAATGGGTCTTCATTACATTACACAGGTCCTAGGACTGGGCGCGACTCAAAAAACCTCAAATCAGCAATTGAACAACCCTTCCTGTTACTAGATAAGATTAATTATGAGATCTCGGTAGGTCGGGTAGCTGGCCCATTTACGCATAAACCATTTAAAAACCTCATTGTTAGCCCCCTTGGCCTGGTTTCAAAATCAACTCCAGGTAAATTCAGACTCATTCACCATTTGTCATTTCCGGACGGAAGATCAATAAACGATTTCATTGATCCAATATTAACCTCAGTTCATTACACCGAGTTTGATGCAGCGGTGGATATGATCCAGCAGTTTGGCCAGAATTGTTACCTATTTAAAATGGATTTAGAATCAGCATTTCGCTTGATACCCATCAGTCCCTCAGACTTTCATTTGTTGGGCTTTTCAGTTAATAATCTGTTCTACTTTGATAAAGCTTTAGTGTTTGGTGCTTCTATTAGCTGTGCTATATTTGAACGTTTTGCTAAATTCCTAAAATTTTGCATAAAACAAAATTTCACCTCAGGGGACCTACTACAATACCTAGACGATTTTCTAGGGGCTAACACATCATATAACTCTTGCTTAGAAAACATGGCCACTTTCAGGTCGGTAACATCAAACTTGGGCGTTCCTGTCGCTGAAGAAAAGACCGATGGCCCCACCACTGTCCTGACATTTTTGGGTTTGATCATTGACACCAGCAAAATGGAAATACGCATCCCCCAACCTAAACTACAACAAGTTAGAGAGAAAATAGAAGCCCTCGTGTCAAAACAAAAAGCAACCCTTAAAGAAATACAGTCTCTTATTGGCTCTTTGAACTTTTGTTGCCATGCCATCCCATTAGGAAGGCCTTTTTGTCGGTGCTTGATTGACAAAACCTGTGGCCTAACAAAGCCCCACCACCATTGCAGATTAACAAAAGAAATACGTAAGGATTTAATGATGTGGCTCCAATTTTTCAAATACCACAATGGCATTTCTGTTTTTCACGACAGGTTTTGGATCTCCAATGAGGAATCCCAACTTTACTCAGACAGTGCAGGTGCCATAGGCCTGGGCTTTGGTGCCTACTTTCATGGGAGATGGTGCCAAGGCGCCTGGCCGCCAACTTGGCTGGAAGAGGGCCTACTACAAGACATCACAGTTTTGGAATTGTTTCCCATTGTAGTTGCTATCTTTGTATGGGGTGATGATCTCTGTAATAAGAAAATTAGATTTAATTGTGATAACATTGCTGTTGTCCACATTCTGAACAAACTTTCAGCAAAGTCAGAACCTGTGATGACACTGGTACGCATATTAACCATGAGATGCCTACAAAAGAATATACTCATCAGGGCCTCACATGTTCCAGGTACTCACAATGACATTTGCGATGCACTTTCTTGTTTTCAGATGACACGGTTCAGGTCGCTGGCGCCAGAAGCAGCAGACATACGTGACAACGTCCAAAGTTTTCTATGGAATATCTTCACCAAAGAGCAGGAGTACTTAGTGGCAGGCACTTCCGTGAACACTCCGGCAACATACACCACTAGTTTAAAGGCTTTTGATCAGTTCAGAACAACATATAATTTCCCCTTGATATGGCCAGTAACAGACAAGGTCGTCATTTTGTTCATTACCTTTTGCTTTGAATCCGGTCTGGCACCTAGCACGATAAGAACATATATTGCTGGTGTAAACTACTTTCAAAAAATAAAAGGCGGCCAATGACTTTTCGATATGTTTATTGTTAAGAAGACGCTTGAGGGCTGCCATAGGTCCAGGAATAAAGTCCCCGACCCAAGGGACCCCATTACAAGGCCTATCTTAAAGGCTATTTGCCAAGCAGCCCCCAACGCATGCTATTACATTTGTGAGTCTTCTCTGTTCCAAGCTCTGTTCTGTGTGGCATACTTTGGATTATTCCGAGTAAGCGAATTAGTGGAAACTAACCCATTGTCACCAAACTCTGGTATGCAACATTCACAAATAAAAGTCGACTCCAGTGCCCGGAATAAAGAAGAATCTGTCACATTGAATGTAAATTTCTGGGGAAATTGCTTTCATCAATTTTGTGGCGGAAAATTTACATTGGCCGAGAGTCAGTCGGGCTGGGTACAGTAATATACCTTCACTGAGTTGTTAATGTATACAATGTACTAGTACTCACATTTGGACCTGTGCACTCTCTTACAACCAGTCGTTTATCATGGTGGTTTGAGGGAACCACAGTTGGGCAAAAACATAAAGGATTTCACTATAGGCTTCATTTTTCATTGGGCTTGTCTCACCGGCTCCTCTGTGTCGCCAATCAACTGGGAGTTACGGTTAGGCAGTTGGGCAGAAAATAATAAACTATAATGTAATTATATATATAATGCTGTGGGTTATATTGCAGACAAGTCGGTGTTGATACACGACACATGTTGTTTCTCAACTTTGCTACATTTACTGTTGTCCGTCACCCCAATTGCGTGGGGCGAGTTGCATTGCGTTGTTTGCTACACTTACTGTTGTCCGACATCCCAATTGCGTGGGGCGAGTTGCATTGCGTTATTTGCTACACTAACTGTTGTCCGTCACCCCAATTGAGTGGGGCGAGTTGCATTGCGTCGTTCTGGTGGTTTGCACATTGGCCCGGGACTCGTCCTCAGTACTTGGCGACCCGGATTTTGCGTGTTGCGTTGCGTTTCCTGGGGTTGTTGCGTTACCCACTATTTACATTCGCTAGCCAAATTGATATATACATTTGTATATGTATAGCACTATGCATTTTATTAATGGGGAACTCTTGTTGCTCAGCCCGGCTTTCTCTCGGCCATGGATACTTCCCGACCTCTGTCTATAGTCGAGTCCTTAAGACAACATCATATAGTCAGTAACATAACACGGCCTTTTTATTCCACATATTACACATTATCTACTTGTTCTTAAATCTTTGTATGTTGTATATATATATATGTATATCGCAAAACGCTAAAGGCGTCTTGTTGTACCATCTTTGGATGGCTAAAACAAATGAATAAACACGTGTAATGGTTCTAAGTCTTTATTTCTGAATTCTCTTTAAATAATTCTTGTTTAATAAGATTAATACCAATATCACAGTAACTAAAACAATTGTTTATGCTTTCTTTTACTAGATTCAAAATCTACTCACTTCATCAATGAGAAACAGGCATATTGACTGCACAATAGATTTGTTCTCCCGCCATTTCTTGTCATGCTGTCCCACTTCTCCTGTAGGTTAAAAGATTATTTGAAGATTCAAACACAATTTATTTAAAGTATTTTACTTAATTTTTTACCACTTAGATATGCCCTTTGAGTCGTTTGTAGTACCTTATATAATCAATTTAAAGTAAAGACTTTTTTTACTAGATTCAAGTTTCAAAGGCTTAAATTTCAAAACCTAAGATACTGATGAGCAGCAAACAGCATAAAACCTGAGCCAGTTACTTGCAGGCTGTTCTGGTTTTATGCTGGTTGCATAAATCCATTGACACTATGCTTCTGAGCGGGAAATGGTTAACCCTTTGAGCGCTGGAACCGGATTTAAAAGGCCTTTGCAAACAGTTTGAATCCAAACTGTTTGCTTTTCTGATAGTGGCCTTTGAATAAAAGTGAAAAAAATGATGATCTTAGAAATTCAGCAGACGACATTTTAGCAGATCACAAATTTCCCAGCATGCAAAGGGTTAAGTAAAATGTTGCTGGTCCAATTATGTTTCAACTTCAAGATTATAGTGTTGTTGTTTTTTAAAGATTTATTTGACCTTCAAGCGAGCAGCAGGATTCTTGTGTGTAACGCATTGACTTGGTATGATGATCATTTGTACTGATAGGATCATTGTGCAGACAATTGTTTCAGAACCCATTATGCACAATTAAGTTATAGGCCCGACTCAAACATCTACAATCACTATATTTAAATCAGTCCGCACAGGCTAATCAGGGACGACACTTTCTTCCTTCACTGGATTTTCCCTAAGGAGACTTCCTTTAAACAAAAAAAAACTTAAAAGCAGAAAGTGTCGTCCCCGATAAGCCTGTGCGGACTTAAGGCACAAGAATAAAGCTGAGTTTTCCCAGAATGAGGCTCATTTGATGGAATTTAGTTGAATAGTAAGGATTTGTATGCCTCCTCCATAATAATGGGGAAAGGACATATAGTGTTAACCTTGTTCGTATGTATATGTGTATCATGCACATGCATTGCCCTGTTTTCCAACGCGGCTAAAATCTCAATAACTAACTGGTGTGGTGAGGATGATGTTGACCTCTTGCAGCTCATGGAAGTCCTCCATGTCCGTATCCCCAGTGAGTTCCATGACTTTCAGTCCATGCAGCTCCAGCTTAGCCCTCCAGTCCGCGTAATGTTCACTGCACAGGGCTTTGATGGAAGCCACTGTAGAACATTCAACAGATTATGTGTGGCAATAACCTGTTTCCCTGGTGTATGTGGTTTTTGTTTCTTTACTGTGAAATCATTTATATTCGTGGGCATGACATTTTATGGTTTTTCAAGAAATGGATTTTTTTTAATGAATATTTAAATTTGTGGATTTCTGATTTTGGAAGAAAAGGAGGAATTTGTGTCGGTCCGATGTGTTTGTATTTAATCCGTTGATTGGTCAACCCAAATTCAACAAAAATTAATTTCCCACTAAAAATTATGATTTTACAATATTTGGAGTTTTGCAGTCATATCAAAACAGGATTATTTACAGATTATTGTATTTTCTGAAGAATTTGATAAAATTCGTTTCCTAACAAATACATAATATTTTTTACAGTCTCAAATAATTGTAATACGGACTGCACAGGCTTATCTGGGACGACATTTTACACACATGCAATAAGCCTGGTTTTCCCAGAGTGAGGCTCATATGAAATTCTCTATTCCACATACTGTAGACAATTTTGATGTTCCTGTACAATGTTGAGCCAGCAGTGGGTGCAGACAGAAGGCGAACCATGGCCATCTCAAACACGGCAGTCTTACCAGAGCCAGTGGGTGCACAGAGAACTAGAGACCTGTCACTGTACATCACCTATAATGAACAAAAACATGCATACAAATAAAGTGTTCATTTACATTTTGCAAGCAATGGGTCCTAATTCCCCTACATTCATAAATCAATGAGTCCCAAAGTGTGAAAATGAAATATTTGAAAATTGCAATGAGTCCGCAGCCAGTTGTTTGAGTATAGGACTTGTTATGCGCTCCAAAATGAAATACTGCAAATATGATCATTAATTAACTGTTTTTGCAAACTGAATATATTAAAAAAACATGGCAGTCCAAAAAAACGCAGCAATATCCAATATGTTGATTTTTGACCTTCAAATGGGGTTGACCATGAGGTGGCTTAACTCTTTCAGTGCTGGAACCGAATTTTTAAGGCCTTTGCAAACAGTTTGGATCCAGATGAGACGCCACAGAACGTGGCGTCTCATCAGGATCCAATCTGTTTGCTATTTTGATAGTATTCTTTGAAAAAAAATCAAAGAAAATACCAATTTTAGAAATTCAGCAGAAGACATTTTAGCAGACGACAAATTTCCCAGCATGCAAAGGGTTAAATGCCTCATCTTCAGTATCATACATATGAGTCTCACTCTGGGAAAATGGGACTTACCAATTTACGCACATGCTTTAAGCTGCATTTTCCCAGAGCAAGGCTCATATTTATGTTTGTACAATTTTATGGGGCAACTTTTAAAAATTTCAAGTTATTGCTGCAATTAATCACACATTTTCTGTCCATGTGGAAATAAATAAATGTTTTACTCTTTTTTTTGTCCTGCAAATTTACTTAGCAATTTGGCGAGTTAAAATACATGTTAACAAGGGCTGTTTGTAAAACATGCATGCCCCCTATATGAGCTATAAGTTGTAGTAGCAGCCATTGTGTGAATACGTTTTTTGTCACTGTGAACAACGGCAGCGATGGTGGTGGTGGTGGTGGTGGTGGTTGTGGTGGTGGTGCCGACGGTGGTGCCAGCGGTGGTGCCGGCGGTGGTGCCGGCGGTGTTGCCGGCGGTGGTGCCGGCGGTGTTGCCGGCGGTGTTGCCGGCGGTGTTGCCGGCGGTGTTGCCGGCGGCGGTTGTGCCGGCGGTTGTGCCGGCGGTGGTGCCGGCGGTGGTGCCGGCGGTGGTGCCGGCGGTGG
>VMBQ01004062.1:33745-52983 GCA_007657795.1 Dreissena rostriformis
GTGGTGGTGGTGGTGGTGGTGCCTTAATTTCATTTTTGCCCGATGTTTATTTTTGCATTACAAAAATGCAGTTAGCCTAACATTTGGTAAATTTTAAATAAATTACAAGGGAGGCAACTGCTGAAATTTTACCTCCCCTGTCTTGCTTATATTTAAATTAATCAACAAAATTAAACATTAACACAATATTTAATATACAAAATATACAAAAAATCTCATATTCTGATAATATTTTTACTGATCCACTGTATTTCACTAAAAAAATGATGTTTCATTGAACTGATAATTATAGATTTAGGATTACAGACCAGTTGCTTCAGTACTATTGTTCAGAGTTTGCCCTGTTGGCCGCGTATGCATTCTTGAGTTATCATTCAAAAACCATTTTACTATTTCGGGTCACCGTGACCTTGACCTTTGACCAAGTGACCTCAAAATCAATAGGCCTCATCTGCGAGTCATGATCAATGTTCCTATGAAGTTTCATGATCCTAGGCCCAAGCGTTCTTGAGTTATCATCCGACAACCACCTGGTGGACGGACAGACAGACCGACCGACCGACCGACCGACCTACCGACCGACCGACCGACATGTGCAAAGCAATATACCCCCTTTTCTTCGAAAGGGGGCATAATAAATGTAGACCAGTCTGCATTTTCAAAGAACATGATGTAATCTACGTACACCATCAAATACTTTTGACTGCATAATGTTGAAATGGCGAAACTTGAAAATCCCTCTGAAATTTTCAGCTGGTGATTGTTAAGGTAATATTCAATGATTTCAACAAAGTCATCAGAGAATTTGTCTGGTGTTCAGCTTATTCCGTAAATATAGATAATTTGCAAACAACTTTTCCTCGTTACATTTACATTATGTGCTACATTTCAACAACCTGTATATGAAACTATATTGGTTAACAAGATCTTTATCAAGATAACATTATTGCTCAGTAAAGAGTTTATGTTCATTATTATGGCTATATAAAGAATACCAATCTCTGTCACTAAACGAAGAGGAACACCAAACTTCTGTATCTGAGCAGGAACTAAAATATATTTAAACATTTAGGAATAACTTAAACAACTTGAACATTTTTTACATAAAAAAACAGTTATAACACTTAATAACAGTTGCATGTCTAATAATTTGCAATTCAACTTTTCCTGAGGAGTGAGACAATAATCTCACCTTTTGTAAAACCTTGCCAGGACACTGTCGTACAGCAAATAATGAGTTGGTTAGACTTAAGGTTAATTAAAATGTAAGGCCAAGAGAATGAAATACAGGAAGGAAGGTGGTTAAAATAAGTTTCCTACAAGAATAGTCTTCAAATAAACAATGCAAAATAAATTGAAGGAATAATAAGCACTCATAGAATTGAGTTAAATTCAAACTCAAAACCTCAAAGGCCATCAGCCAAATTTCTTACATTTCATATAGTATATTATATACTTCAATATATCTAACAACTCGATGCTATAAATCCAAGGGACATAAATAAGCTGGAGCCAATGAGACCATTTGAGCAGGGCACCTAATGATTGATTTTCTGAGAAAAGTCCTATGTCCTCTACACAAAATGCACTGAAAGAATAAGAGCTTAGTCAAAAACAGGACTCGTACCTCTCGCACCACTTTGTGAGTTATGTTCAAGGGCAAATAACTCAGGAATGTGTGGGTCACTGTTGATGAAAAGCTTCTTTAATTTTAAACTTCACCTGAGGTCAAATGTTTGGTTATCCCTTTCACGCTCAGAAGCGGGATGTGAAAATGGCTATATACAACAAGCATAAAACCAGAATAGCCTGCAAGTGACTGCCAGTCTGTTCAGGTTGTTGTGCTGCTAATCAGTACCTTAGGGTTGAAAATGATGCTGTTTGCTGCTCATCAGTACCTTAGGGTTGAAAATGAAGACTTTAAAACATGACTCTAGTAAGAAAGGTCTTAAATTTAATTAGATTTTCTAAAGGAGCAGCAAACGCGTCAAAATGCTTAACTAAGTGGTTAAGGTTTATAGCCCTGAAACCTTACCAACATTGGGTCCCGGAGTGTACACTACCCCCAGATCTGGACTGTGAGCCCGTGGACCATCATCGAACAGGTCCTCTTGGCTGCCTGCAGGGACAGATTCTACAGTCTTTGTAACTAGCGTCCGAACACCTCGGTTACTACCCGTACCGGTCAAATGCTTCGCATGGGAACTATTCAAAGATATGAGTCTTGCTCTGAGAAAACTAGGCTTAATACATGTGTGTTAAGTGTGCTCCCAGATTAGCCTGTGCAGTCTGCACAGATTAATCAGGGACGACACTTTCCGCCTTAACTGGATTTTTGCTAAGTAGAGACTTCCTTTAAACTAAAAATGCCATAAAAGAGGAAAGTGCCGTCCCTAATTTGGGATAACACTTAAGGCACATGAAGTAAGCCCAGATTTCTCAGAACGAGGCTCATATATTACCAAATTTCAAACAGGTCAACAGATCATGATTTTCTCAAAATTGTGTTTTTTAATTAATTATTGTTAGTGAGTGATTTTATTAAGTACTTTGATAATGTCATCCCCATTAATACATCAATGTATTGTTGGAAACAGCCAATTGCATAAAAGTAAAACCAGTTTGGGTTCTTTGTTACAACCATGCATGAATTATGCAATCAAATTAATTCAAGTCATATTTTGCTTGAAATCATAATTCACTGAATAAGATTCAGTTTAAGAAAAATATTGAGCGATCTTTTCCTAATATGTTTGGAGATTTTTTTAATATTCAGAATAAAAGTTTAGTTTTGTCACTCAGAGATACTTGAAGTTACTAAAAAATAGAAAATAGTAAGTTTACATTATGCCTGAAGTACCTTTGTGCCTGCAGATGTTGCTGGTTCAGATTCTGGTCAGCATTCTTTGGCCTATGGTTCGTTTGAGAATGTTTTCCAAATGCATACTGTTGTGAATAGCCAGCATTCAGAGATCCTGCAAATACATTTGTACAACAATACAATACAATACAAATTTTATTTTAAGTCGGTGCATATATGAAAATAATATAACATTAGCTATGTATAGCTATTTACGGACATTATCACAAATACAACCTAAGGTAATAATATGACACTAATTGACATACAAAATTCAAATTCAAAATAGCACATAAATTATTATGAATACATATCATGTATAAACTATAAAATTAGGTTTTCCTTAATATAGTTACTGAGAGAATTTAAAAAAAAATATATACTGGTTTATGCATGTTCTCTTTATGTGCTTTCTAATATCACAAATATTACAAAACCAAAGCAAATAAAGTATTAACAAATAAATGAACATAAATTAACAAGACAAATTATTATATGAAAACACGCACTGTGTGATGTTTACCAAGTAAACTAATTAATAAGTACTGATCTAATGAGTCATTGGTATAAGTAATTAAAAGTGAAAAATATTCAGGCCAAATACAGTGAATATATAATAATAATATTCTACGTCTGTGTATTTTTATTACGATTGTAATGCTGTGAAGTCAAATCAGCGTGTGAAGGTGTACATTGGGTATAACTTCAATACATACTTTCAATTATGTCCTCAAAATATAAGATCGACTGAAATAGCTCTGACTTTGATAACTGCACAACTGCTGAAAAATGGAATAAAGTTACAGCCAGAGTCCACTAATACTTTCACTTGGCAGGAGCTTATTCTGTTGATTATCTTAACATTAATTGGACAAATAGTAAAGATTTGGCAAGTATTAATTTGATAGTTTCTGTACAAGCAAAAGCATTTGACACTTCTGGAGTAAATCAAATAAGTACATTAGCTAATTTTCTGGACAAGTCGCCCCAAATATATTGGACAACTCGCCCCAATTGAAAGACAACTCGCCCCAAATAAAAGACAACTCGCCCCAAATTAAATGACAGCATGCAACAAAATATTTTTTCATATATATAATACTCTTTGTAACATTTTTGACTTTTAAAGGAATGCTGAATACACAAAATGAATAATACATGGGAAAAAAAAAAAAAATGTGTTATATTCATAATTTTATTCATAATTTATAACAATTACACACTCACGATACTTACATTTGTTTTTATTGAAAACATACAAAGCATAAATTTTAGCATATTAAATGAAATAAATAACACAGATTTATGAATGAAAAGACAATTCAAAATATTATCAAACATTTCCAACATCTTAACTAATTTTAAAACTTTCACACAGAAACAAGCTTTTAAACACAATGGTTGAAACATTTCTAATAATCTGAAGAAAAAACAACAAATGAGCAATAATTTATTTAAATTCAATCTAGCGACTTTCAGGCATTTGGTCCGTAAATGATGAATATTATCAAACATTTAAAAAATTATAATAATGGTAAAACATTACAAACACACAGGTTGAATTGAATATTATCAAGCATTTGAAACATCTGTTATAATAAAACACAAACTTTCACACACAAACAACACAAAAACAAGCTTTTAAACACAAGGGTTAAAGCATTTCCAACAATCAGAAAGACATCAAATGAGCAACGTTCACGCATTTGGTCCATAAATGCCACTGCATTTCCTCAGTAGGCCGTTGACTGACAATTCTCTGCTCTCGTACGCTTCCCACAGCTTGAAGATCTTTTCCTGGAGAGACGTGTTCTTCCTGCGTTGTCGCCTGCATAGCTTTCCTTCTGACACCATCTTCACTTGTGTTGGGAGAAGGGAAGCCTCTTCACAAAGAAGGGTTAACAGTAGGTAGAAAGGCAGATTGGCTTTCTTGGCGTGCTGGTTAAGTTTCAAGTGCCACCCTTCACAGTCATTATTTGTCCTGACACTCCGACCAAACACGCTCCAATTTTCTGGTCCCCACACCGAAGATTGAAGCCATGTCTTGTCCACATACTCTAGCAGGTCGGCCAGGCGTTCGTCAGTTGTTTTTTCTTTCAGTCTGAAACAAATAAAAATGAATGAGTACTATTACAAGAGACCAGTAATTTGTAAAGTAATAGTCTGAACGGTTTTTCGAATTATTTCTAAATAAGTGAAACGTGGCCATCCAGTGTTTTTTTTGTATTTCTTTGTGTATTTGTCAAATATATAATCTACCTCATAATCGCTGGTTCCACATGTTCCGCTGGCAGGAACGGTATAGACATGACCTTGCGGACAAAGGTGAATACAGGGTCGCGTTGACTGTAGGCGCTCTGTAAAATCAATGAAATACTATATAATAAGTGATATGAAACATCGGCATTTGTATGTGTTATTTTTTTCCTAGATTTATATAACGGCGAAAATTTAAATTTTCGTAAGTACAATCATAAAATTATTTATACACATCCATAATTATATTTATTACCTGGAGACCGAGGCTTTGCACGTGCCGCCATACGGCCTGGTTCCAGTGAAAGGCACATCCTTTAATTGTTGGGTCGACGAAAACTTCCCGGAGGCCCTGCCACATCCCGGCTTCAAAATCGACCATGAATTCTTTCACTCGAGTTTCGTTATGGAGGATATCCATGACGCCTTTGAAAACCTGGAAAATAATTGGAAAAATGACGCGTGTGTTAAATCATTTTTATTTTTTTATTCATGATTTTATTAGTCGCTCAACTTTCAAGTTTGCATGAGTGTGAAAACATTCACAGGCTGTGAGCGAATGTTTGTTAAGACTGTATATTTAAGCATATGTAAATATCCGTAAGGGTACGAACTGTAAGGGTAATACAATTACCTGTGTGTAGTCTTCACTGGTTTTTCCGGCCATCACCGCAAACAGTAACGGAAGCTGCTTCATGTCGTCACCGGACCTTACGAAAGAATGAATGGAAAGCAACTGGTAAAAGGGTTGTCGGACCACCTTAAACGTCCCGTCAATGTACCATGTCTTTGCTTTCTTCAACAGTTGAAGTTGCTGGTCTGTGGCGAATATAAGATGTCGTCTTTCGCCGTTGCGGACCTCGGCCCGGAAGAAAGACGACGAGATCTTCTCGTTGATGAACGCCATGTCGAGCTAAAAAGAAATGTATGCACAATTATATCATGCATTTACAGATATCATTGCTATCAGTCCACGAACAAATCTGATTGGTATATATCTTTACACTTTTTTGATGATTACCTCAAAGTCCATGTCTGTGGGATCTTTGGGGCGTTGGCGTTGGCGTCGCCTGTTACAATTCCTTAAGAGGTTGGTATAATCAGGCCTGGACGCTTCCGGAAGGCGGTCATCTGCTTCTTCACGCAAAATCTTCTCAACAATGGATCCAGCGGATTCGAACATGTTTTTATCAGACTCGGCGTTAACCTGTGAATTAACGATAGTTAACTGAACGGCTTTTTGTCAACAGCGATATCTCAATAACCAATAGCGTCAGAATTACCACAACAAAATGCTATTTTAAAAATATGTCAATATATTAACAAACAATACGATATTTCTTTATTTAGTGTCGAGTTTTCACGCCTTTTTTGACAAAGTAATTATTTTCAAAATATGCGACTTATGTATATACATTAAGGATATTAAATAAAAGGTTAATGTAAATTCTTATCATAAATATAAAATGCACATTTTATCATAATATTCAACCATTTCAGCAGAAAGTAATGTTCAATACTAAGGATTTATACAAATGTTTAAAATACATGTGTACTGACAAGTAAAAAAAAACTGTAAACACATTCAATATTACACCATGAGCAATAGTTTAAAGCGGTGTACATCACCCAAATAACGCAAAGATAACGGTCCAGTGACTTCTGACATTTATCTGAAAGGTTTTATGATCGTTATCAGGTCGTAAAACACATCTGTTATGTGTCACCGGATTAACGGGCATTGGTTGATTACCCGATAATATGCAAGTATCCAACTATTTAGATTCATTATTTATGGGGAAACAAAAGCTGTCTGACCTAAAAAATGTAAGACACAACAAATAATTATATTATAAGTTTACTTACCAGAATCACAGCCTATGTGTTGCCATCGCTCGCAGGCATCGCAAGAAACAGCACGTTGCCTCTGCCCAACTGTCTTTCCACAATGTATACAATTTGCCACTTCTGCCATTGCAGAAACACAAACACAAAACTAACTAACACTAGAAAATTATTGTATCCGACATCAAATAAGCACATATATGTTTGAACACATGGCAGATGCACTGAAACCCACACAACTATATAGCAATCGTATTCCAAGTCACAAATAGTATTGTCCGACACAAACAAAACACATACTTTGGGCTCATTCAGATACCCTCTTTATATATAGACAGCCCTTATAATTACTTTGCAAACAGCATTGTTGTCTGGTTAAGCGTGTTACCTTATTTATTCTTTAATCACGCCAAACTGTCATACCGTTTGTCTTATTAATAAATCTTTGACCAGACAATGAAAGCATGCCGGCTTAATTAATTTTCGTCAATTCACACGTTTTCAAAACATAACTAACACAAAGGCATTCCATTATTCTTTAATTAAACCAAACTATCATACAAAATGTCTCATTAAACAATCTTTGAACAGAAAATGAAAGCATGCCGTCAAAATAAACGTTTAACATTTCACACGTTTTCAAAACAAGACGGACTAAATGGGGCTTATTTTAATAAACACAATTATAAAAAAGCTAATAACAATTTATTACTAAAAGCAATCCGGTATGTAAACAATTATTGAATTACAAAGTTTTACAATATGAAATGAAAAAAAAAACATCATACAACTACATTTCCTAAAAAACAATAATCACGAATATTAATACATTAAACTTAACAAATTTTATATGAACAAAATTTCTATAATACTATATATAAGAAACAAAATTGGGGCGAGTTGTCTTTCGATTGGGGCGAGTTGTCCAACATATTTGGGGCGACTTGTCCAGATTTTCGGGGCGACTTGTCCTGGGGCGAGTTGGCTTTGGGGCGAGTTGTCTGGCTCCCATTATGCAAGTAATAATGATAATTACAGATACAACTAACAAGCATACTAATTTAAATGATCCTAGGTTAAAACATTCTTTATATATTGGGTGGAAAAAAAATTCACATTACAAGACCATGACAATTACTTGAGACTGGCGTCTTTCTATCGAATTAATTTGAAAGCCAGTAGTCTCAATACTAAGAACAACAAACAGAAGTAAAAAAAAATATAGACAGAGAGTATAATATCTGACTTGAATTTGATATTTGAATATTTTAAATTATATATTGAGAAAAGGTCATAAACAACACCATACATCTGTATTGGACAGACATCATCTGTGAAGATTTGACTGAAGTCAATCAGTCCTGCCATCAATGTTCATTCCTTCTGCAAACTTGCAATACTCTGGAGGCAATGAAATTAAAAGGTAAAGGAAAGGTTAGCAATACTTTTCAACAGATGATGAATGATTTGGAAGAAACAAGTTTATACTTATTATAATAATTATGCTTGTTTCAAAGCAATTGAGATTTTTTAATATTGTGAAAAGCATAAAACAAGCTCAGGACAGAAGCAGAAATTTTATAATTATGAAAGGTGGGTGCCGGTGTGACCAAACACTTCAGATTCTAACAATTCGGATGCCTTTCATCGTGATATATAGATGCCGATTAAGTTTGAGGTTGATACCTTTCATATAAGATGTATCCCGGTTTGACCTAAATTCGACGGTGTAAGGTTACATGAAGCAATATTTAGCAAATAATGAAAGAAACAATGAAATGTTTAATTACACAAAATAATAATTTTAAACTCGGCTGTATTACTTTGAAATGATTCCAAGACAATTATCATCCATTTAATCGATAAAAATAGAACATCGTCGAATTTAGGTGTCGTCGAATTTGGGTTACGGGATAACTTAATATTCGCTAAGCGGCTAACTTGTTTAAACTTTAGCATGCTCGGTCACAATCGGCAGTGCCGCGTCAACTGAATTTCAAATGATTGTTGCAAGAAGAAATGAATCGAATGATACCTTGAATGACTTGATATAGGTTAATTTCTAGTAAATCATTATGTGTTTTGTGCCTTTTGAACGTAATCGTTGTTCCATTATTAACGTAATTTATTAGATTGTAAATTGTGTCGTCTGCATGTTATTATTGAGTTTGGTTCCCGACCCAACAATTTGATCTTGAATTAGCACCAAAGAAAATTCGAACCAAACGTCGAAAATAGCAGAAAGCAAAAAAGCCATCTTGACAGAAAAGTCACTGAAGAAACGGAACTTGATCGCAACACTAGTGAACTTTTTTTTTTAGATTTTTGGAATGTCCAAACAATAACCTATGTAGATAAATACGCTCATCATCGCTGGGAGGTAACCGCTTCGAAGTCAGCGAAAATGGCAGGGGCCTAAAAAGGGGCAAAGAAACTCGTCGGATGGTCATCTTTGCGCATTGAAATTGAGTTAATATGCTGTTTTCTCATAATAAAATTGATTCAATCGTCCATTTAGCATATATTCCATGATGTATATTCTTTATTAGAAACGATTTGATGTTACTATCAAGTAATACTGCATGTTTTGCATGCAATCATCAAATGCCAATAAAACAAGTTTGGTGTGTCTATATTTACGACAGCATTGACAAAGGATAAAGGGAAGGGTGAGACATAGTTTTAATGGATGTGAATTAAATAGAGGGGGCTACATATTTTAAATGATAGTGTTTAAAAATTGATTTGCACCCACCCCCTGCCATTCATCATTAAAATAATTCTTTTGACCGGTCTATCCGTTGGGGGGAAATGAGGGACGATGACAAAGAAATCCTTCGCCAATCAGGTCTGTTGTTGGGTGCAGAGAGTAGTTCATCCATGTGGAGAGACGAGCACTCTTTCACATTGTCAATCCAGCTTTTCTTCTGACGGCCTCAACGGCTATGTACATCTCTTTAGCGTACACTGGAGCACAGTTGTGCACAGTGAGTCGTGTATGGTTATGTGTCCAAACAAAGCCAGCTTTCGTCGTGTAACGGTCGCCAGGAGGGGCTCTTGTGGGCCAACAGGTGATGCTGTCGTGTTCGGGACGTACTAGTTAGTTAGACTTGCGCTCGATGTAGGAGATGCGGAGCAGTCTCCGGAGACACTTGTGTTCAAGACCTGTATTCTTCGTTCAGTGCCTGCATGAAGCGTTCAGGTCTCGCAGCCGCATAGTCGGATGGATACTACGAGGGACATGTAGCGCCTGTACTTGGCGGGGAAGCTGATATAGCGGCTTGTCCACAACCTGCTCAGTGTGGCCATCGCTGCGGCCGCCACGGCACTTCTTATTTGGACCTCGTCGGTACTGGTACCATCCTTGGAAGGGTTGCTCCCAAGTACTTGAAGCCTGTCACTTCTCCCAGCTCCTCGCCGTTCATGGTGATGTCAGCACCGGTGTTGTTCGTGTTGTTCATTATGTTCTTCGACTTCTCCGTGCTGATATCCATCGCGTATGCTCCTGCTCTTTCATAGAGTTTGATTGCGAGGAATTGGAGTTTCTAAGTTAATCCTAAGTTTAAGATGGGTCACCAATTGAGATAGAGGTGTGGTGGTCTTGGAGGGTCTTCTGCATTATCTTCTCAAGGGGGAATGTAAAACACAACGTGGAAGAGCAGACATCAATGACAGACATCCTAAACTAGCCACCCTTATGTCCATCGAGAATTGCTGCGCTGCTGGCGTTTACGTATAGTTCTTGGATAACTTACACCAGACCTTCGTCAATGTAGACTCCAACCAGAACTTTCCTTAGGCCATTTTATCACACGCTGTCGAAATCATTCTTTACGTCGATGAAGTAGTGGAAGAGTTGGTGTTGCAGGTATTTCTCAGTCTGCTCTTACACCAGCAGTTCCTCGGCCTTTCTTTTCAATCGGCTGAGGATGATTTGTAGCATCACTTTGCTGGGGTGGCTGATGAGGCTGGTGGTGCAGTAAATCTCGCAGAGCAAGAGAGTGGGTTCAGCCCGTGGGCTACTTCTTCTTCTCTCATCTTCTGGCTTAGTGCCGTAATTGCTGCAATCGTTGCCTCTCCTACGTGCTTAAGCAGCTCGGAAGGGACGGCTACTCCCGAAGATTTGTTTTTGCATTCAGACATCGCACTGCCTTTTTCCGACTCTGCTTTAAGTATAGAAGACTTTCGTTGCCCGCTTCCGGTCTGTGATCGTTCTACTGGGTCTTGTTGAAGCAAGTAGTTATAGAGGTCGCTGTAGAATACCACCTGCTCAGAACTGCGGCACGCTTGGTCAGGAGATGCCCGTGAACGTCTGTTATAACACTGGCATCGGACTGGCTGGTCTTTGTGAGGTTCTTGGTGGTATTGTAGGCCTTCTTACTGCAACCTGTTGTCATCTCTTTGTCAATGATGATACATTGCTCCTCAATCTACTCCTCCATGGCCTATTTCATCTTCTTCCTCATCTCCTCTCTTTCTGGCACTCTTCCTGTAGTCTAGTAATTCTAGCGTCTCGTCTCAATTCTTTTATAACAGAGTTCTATGGTCTCGGTCTTCACCCATGGCTTGTTTTTCCTTCTCTCTATATCCCAATATAAAGAAGTGAAAGACTTCTTTGGCCGACGACTGCAGAACCTCCCTGATGTTGTTGGTGATGGTGTCGATTTAATCTGCTAGGATGTTCAGGGCTGCACACTTGCTGCCTACCTGTGCTAAAAAAGCCTCTGTTTTCTCTGGATCTTTCAGTTTCTCCAACTCTAATCTAATGCGAGGGTTCTTGGTGATGCGCTTGTCCTTTGACTTCAGCTTGATGTTTGTGAGCACTAAGTCATGACACTGCCAATGTCTGCGCCAGGAAATGTTCTTGTGTTTGCCTTGTTCATGCTGGAATTGAACCGTTTCGGTGCCAGTATGAAATCGATGTGGTTGTGTATTTGCTGGTTTGTATAATGCCAGGTCGCTGTTCTGTACGGTTTGTGTTGGTGCAGCGTGTTGGCCAGGGTGAATATGTGGCTTCTTGCGAACTCAAGAAGTCTCAACTCTCTGTCGTTGGTCCCTCTTATGCCAAATCTACCTACTGTCCCAGACCAGTCTTGGTAGACGTTCTGGTCAAACCTTGGC
The DNA here is from genome assembly GCA_007657795.1 of Dreissena rostriformis. Classification (NCBI taxonomy): domain Eukaryota; kingdom Metazoa; phylum Mollusca; class Bivalvia; order Myida; family Dreissenidae; genus Dreissena; species Dreissena rostriformis. The sequence goes on from VMBQ01004062.1 coordinate 45,828, forward strand.
GTTCCAGTCGCCTTGGACAATGATGATGTTTTTCTTCGGGACCTTAACTATTATGCGCTTGAAGTCTTCATAGAACTGTTCAATCTCCTCGACTTCGTAGTCTGGTGTTGGTGCGAAGACCTGTCTCGCGCTGCGATACGGATGGGAATGAGCATACTGGAGACTGGGTGCAACTGATGACGCTGTTGACTACCTTCTTTCTAACGGTTAACCATAAAAACAACCACGTGGCGATGTTTTGAATCCGCTCCGCTAAAGCATATCTTGTATCCCTCGTCTGTTGATGTTTATCCGAAGCCTAGTCACCTGACCTCGGCTAGTCTGACGATGTCCTCATGGAAGCGCTTCGGATCGTGCGTCAGTTCGTGGACCTTGTCGCACACATGGCCTTCCATGTTCCTTATGTTGTTTCCTTTGTCACCAAATTGATCGATGGATACGCTCCAATAGCTTACTTGTCGTATCCACCCGAAGACTGGCAATGGAGTGCGTGGTCGTTGTTATTCCGGATCCCGACCGATCCGGTTGGTATTCTGTTATTTTTGTCCTCATCATTTCCTGCCACTTTCAGTCAATCTTGGCAGCGCCCGTCTCCTCTCCTAGAACTTGCAGCTAGTCGTACGAAACGTGCAAGACCCCTCACTTCGTTTCGCCAAAGCAGTAACAAGGGTGTTATTGTTTTAATGTCCCGGAACCAGAAGTGAGAGTTCAGTGTTAGATGACAACCAGTTGTTCCATACAGCATTTAAATGGAATAGAATTATCACTGTAAAATAGTTCAGCCGTAAATTTGAAAATAAAAATAAAATAAAAATTAATTTATTTATTTCTACTAATTTACTAATATATGTATATATTCCTGCCAATTCCGTTTTAGCTAAATCACTTTAAGTGTTTAGCGGCCGTCTTGACTGAATCCCGATTCGTCCTCATCGAGAAGCGCCGAGGCGATCCGACTAATTTGCAACAAAAACGCCATATTGATATTTAATTTTCGGAATGCAATGTTTATATGACGCATTCATGTAATATATGCCATTTGGCTGAATAGTTATTATTCGATTTGCGTAATTGTGTCAGACAAATTGCATTAGTGCACATTGATCACGAATCTCGCGAACTAAAACTCGGCCTGTTTCGTACAAGCGAGTGGGTGTGCACTTCGGAATCAAATTAGGATTTAAGAAGAATTTCAAGAATGCCTGTTCGAAAACAGGGTAAGCGTTTGTATTAACACGATAAACAAGACTGCACGTGATAGACTTATGCGTTTTTAAAATGTATGAATCACTGTATAACACAACGCAATCAACTAAGTCCTAAATGGAGTAATGATTGTTTTGGTTTCAAATGTTCTTCAGTTTTGTACCCGATAAAGTTCACACCCAAAAGTTGTTTATGTACAGTTATTTTAGAACAGTTTATGATTGTCTTAACAAAAATGATATAGGAACATATATGTGCTGGAATATAATTTTTTCATGTTGAATATTTTTTCTGTATTATTTTGATGTTTGACATATTTTTCAGTTATTACACCTTATGTCATCACTCATTATGCTATTTTCTCGTACATTTATGCCCCTTAACTATGCATGTCACAAATGCCCATACAATGGCTAGTATTTTTAGCATTTAATAACCTTTATATCATCAATAAAATACTATTGCAATATTTAACCCTAAGAAAACCGTCTTAGTTTACATATAAACTAAATATTTACCTCGTGAAGGTGAAGTTGAATGTTCTGCATCACCAAGAAGAAGCTTCTCATTAGATTCGTGCTCTTTGCTTCACCACATTCTAAATGGGATGTATTAAATTGAGCACAAATGAAATGAAAAGGCACGAAATGATGTGAACAAGGCATACATGTTTATTCAGTCTTCCTGTTCCAAATTAACTTTAAAAAAATTACATGCCAGTTGGGCAAGGTACTAAAGAAATGTTACTTGCTCAATTATTTTGTTTACTTGTCCTCACTTTTTTACTAAAAATATCAATACAAATAAAATGCTGTTGAAAAGAATTACATGTACATGTATTAGCCTCCTGCACTTCAATTGCGGTCTCTATATTATTTATTAGGATTTACCAGTTTTAGCCTCATCAATAAACTTGCTTGAAAAACACGAGCATAGCACCACTTGATTGAATTAATAGATTCATTGGTATCTTCTCTAAATTTTTACAGTAAAAGTCAATGGGAATCAAAAGCAATTTATTTAAGTACGGTAACTCACATTTGTCTAAAAGCATAACGTTGATGTGTAACAAGCAGGTGCATATTGTAAATGTAAAAAACAAAACAAATGAATATTTATATGATTTTGGAAAGTATATTTTTAAGCACAAATAAAAATACTAACATGAACAGAACAAGTAAGTTTTTTTTAAATAACTGTAACTTGGCTACCAAAAAATACTCTCCAGGTGGGCGATCTACATTAAATTTATTATGTACTAACAAATATATTTCATCTCGCAGCAGGTGATTGAGCAAGTTTTTAATTTTGAAAACGTTTTTTTATAAATAAAAATTAAGATTTACTGTAAACTTGGTTATTTCCCTTGAGAGTTATCTCCCATGATTACACAAAGTCAATTTGCATTGTGAGTCTCTAAAACTAAAGCTTTTAAAGTTGTTACATGGCCTCGATCTTCTCTGGTATATTCAGCCACCAAAGAAGCTAATAGACTTTTATAAATAAAATTAAGTCAATATCATCACCAGTGAGACATCAAATTTAGAAGTTGCGATTGATTATTTTGCAAATCATGGATGTCCAATATCATTCAATATGTGGCTGATCTGCTGTGGATCTCATTTTGGACCTTTTCTCACCATTTTGGGAATATGTCCATTGAAATTGTTAATGTAACTGTCAATTAACTAAAAAATGGGAAAAAATATTGCATTTTTTTAACTTTTGAATAATTGAAAACTCGCCAGCTGTCAATCAAAGGAGCTGATAACCAATCAGGTATCGATTTCTCAGAGACACATTGCCGTATCGCCTCCAGTTTGTGCCAGAAATACAGATGGTCAGAAGTATTTAAATGAATGTTTCATTTAGGTTTTAATGTTCATTTTAAGTTTTTTTTTCATCAGTATTACAATTATGCTGTTCTATAACAGCAAAAGTGTGAACATTTATATACAGACAAGTGTCTCAATTCCCTTTGGAAATTTTAGGATAGCCAGCTGTCATATTATGCCCTCCAGACATAGATGTACATGTACCACCTCATAAATTTGTCAACATGGGTACTGACTCTCATTTTTGTAAATTGGTACTGTCTATCATTGCCTCTAAAAGAGCCTGTTATCAGATTGCAGTTTTTAAAAAAAAAAGTCTAAAGGGGGGAAAATGTGCAATCGGGAATATGACCGAATAACGGCTTTAAAATCTGCAAAAAAACCTGCCCTTTTTTACACACTAAAGTAAATCCAGTTTCTTTCAGTTTTTCACAACATCTGACATTGCGTTTTGGCTTCCATAACTTAAAATGTCATTCTTTATATTTTCTGACTTAGGGCTACATAAAGTTATGGAGAAATCCTAAAAGCATTCAATTGCAAAATACCAGGATTTGACAGTTGATAGAGATAGACAGTCACCATAAAAGCTCCCCAACAGTGCTTTTTATGCAGCATTGACAAAAATAGGAAGCATAATTGGAATTAGATGATTAATTTTATACCTACATAGCATCCTTTTGACAAAAGACTGTCTAAACACATCTCTAAATAACCGTCTTGTTGTGGTAGTTTTCGTCACATTGAATAAATTTGTGAAATGATGATACTGCAGTATTGAACATGTAAGATCAGGTGACTTAAGCTATTTGTATGTCCCCTTTTTAAAGAAAAAAGTGGTATATTGTTTTTGGTCTGTTCGTCTGTCATTCTGTCCCAAAACATTAACCTTGCTCATAAAATGAAAACTCTTGTGTCTATGTTCTTTTAACTTCATATGTGCATGCATCTCATTGACATCTACAATCAAACATGGTTTGCGGTCACTAGGTCAAAGGTCAAGGTCACTGTGACCTTTACATTAAAAATATAACCTTGTTTCTAAAAAAGCTGCCATGCTGCTTCAAAGCGCAGTAGGGGGCATTGTGTTTTACAAACACAGCTCTTGTTTAACAATACATTTGTTCATCTGTTTTGGAAAGAAAACAAACTTTTATTTACATGTAGATAAATCAGCTGTTGCCTCATGGACATTATTTGAAAATCTTAATCATCGCAATAATCAAAATTTCAGTGCATTTGTATACTTGTGTTTTATTAATTAATATTAAGGCATACTCTTACTCAGTACAATAACTGTATTCCATTACCTCAATTCTAGAGACAGATGCATATGTTAGATATGACATGTGATATAATTAAATATAACATTAACAATAGTAATGAAAAAAATGTTGCCATGGTTATGTAACAGAAAAGGAAAGTCACTAGGATGACAATCCCAAGAGTCACGACTGGCTCTCATTATTTCATGAGTCAATTGATTAATTCAGATGTGTCCATACCCAATGACATAAGAAATGTGTCCATGCATCTGTTAACTTTTATACATGTAACAAAACTAATAGTGTTATGATGTTGATTGACATGGCCTCAATTGGTTCAATGAACTGTCACTTAAAATTACTAAAATCTATTTAAATAAAAATACTTCTTATTTACAATGTACTTATAACTAAAAGTACTTTTATACTTTGAGAATGTTATTGTAAAAAAATAAACTCAGATGTTGTTGCATTTCATTTTATATCTATAACCTACTTGCAGCTTTACTATGTAATTTGGCTGAAATTTATGTCACTTGCAAATATTGATAGGTCAACTTTGATTGATTCTTTGGTATTTATATTCGGTGAGTCAAAATGACGCATTAAACTCAATAAAGGTTTATCAAAATCAAGTCAAACTAAACTATTGACCATCAAAATATGTAATTCAGAGTGGAATGAAAGCCCTGCAGTGAAAAGATAGGTATTTCCCTGGTTTACCCTTTACCACTCAGATATGCACTTTGACGCATGTGTAGTCCATAAGAAAATCAAATTTAATTTAATACCTTTCTTACAAGATTAAAGTTTTAAAGGTGCTGATGAGCAGCAAACAGCATAAAACCTGCACAGCCTGCGAGTTACTCGCAGGCTGTTTTGGTTTTATGCTGGTTGAATATAGCCATTTTCACTTTGCTTCTGAGCAGTCAAGGGTACATGTAAATGTCTGCAATCTCTCTGTTTTCAGATGCCCACAGAGCCCTGGAGCTCTTGGAAGACTATCACAGTCGTCTGAACAAACCACAAGATAAGCCACTGAAAAATGCCATTGAGAGAGTGATCAGAATATTCAAAAGCAAGCTGTTTCAGGCTCTCTTAGGTAGGTACCGCAACCCTGAACAGGCCTTGCTCTGGGAAAACGGGGCTTAATGCATGTACGAAAAGTATTGTCCCAGATAAGCCTTTGCAGTCTGCACAGGCTAATCAGTAACAAAACTTTCAGCCTAGGCAGGATTTCAATTACAAAAGACTTCCTATAAAGGAATTTCTTCATTAAAGTAGAAAGTGTTGTCCCTTATTAGCTTGTGTGGACTGTACAGGCTAATCTGGGACGACACTTTAAACATGAGCATTAAGTTCCGTTTTCCCAGAGGGCGGCTTAGAGAGTGATCAGAATCTTCAAAAGCAAGCTTTTTCAGACTCTCATAGGCAGGTACCAGGACCCTGCAAGCAACTTACGAAATGTACTTTGGCACACATTTCAATTGATTTTATGATCGTCACTTCAATATACCCTTTTAAGCACTGGGCTAGGTTTTACTTAATTTGTATATATGAAACTTTTCAAAGGGTAGGTCTGATAATTTGCAGATACTTCATAAATATGTAGTTGAAGATAGTTGTTATATATATTATTACATACCTTACTTTAAATAGTGACAAAATTATGTTTATATTTGTATCTTATATGTACCTGAGCATGAAATTAGCTCTTGTGGTTGCCTCATTACATGAAGAAATTGTTACATAAAACATGTCACTTTATTAGCTCGGCTGTTTTCGAAGGAAACCTGAGGTTTTGTCATAGCCTGCTCTTCCGCCGTCTGCGGCATCCCAAAACTTTGACGTAGGCCTTAACTTTTGCAATATTGAAGATAGCAACTTGATATTCGGCATGCATGTGTATATAATGGAGCTGCACATTTTGAGTGGTGAAAGGTCGAGGTCATCCTTCAAGGTCAAAGGTAAAAAACCCTTTTTTTCATGTGTATCTCATGGACCTGCACATTTTGAGTGGTGAAAAGGTCAAGGTCAATTAAGGTCAAAGGTCAAAAACAATAATCCAAGCACCCACAGCCGAGCATTGGCACCCGCTATGCGGTGCTCTTGTTATCGCTTAACATGCGCATTGGCATAAACTCTTGTTCTTAGCGCCAGGTCCTTGGCATTGGCGCCATCTCTTTTGGAAGAATACAAAATTATCTAAGCCAATATTTTTGTGAATGCAGCAACTTGTACATGTATATGTTGAAAGCAATCGTTTGATGTCGTTAGCGATTTAATTGGATGGAAATTTGCTTGTCACACATGCAAAATACATCATTATGATTTAAAAAACTCCATGTCACAACTTATAGAAGTTCTCACATTTCCAAATTGGTTGTGATTGTATGTTTCTGTGCATCTGTGGATGAATTAATCTTTGCTGAATCGCACAACGTTGTCTGGTTTTTTTAACAAATGCAAACTATGTTGAAAAAACAAATAAAACCTACTCGCCCTGTAGAATTCTCTGTATATTTAAAAAAAACTCCCAGTCCTTAGCGGCACCTTTGAAGTAGCATTGGCTTGTTTATTGTTTCATCTCCTAAAAGAGGTGGTGCACTTGATAAATGGCCGTGTATTAGTACTGGTTATTACACTAATAGTTACAAAATCAAATGTAACAGACACAACATAAACTTAAATTATATAATTGTTGCATGTTCATGTATCAAACCATATCATTATGAGAATTGGTATAAATATTAGGAGAATTAGTATAAATATTAGGAGAATTAGTATAAACATTAGGAGAATTAGTATAAATATTAGGAGAATTAGTATAAACATTAGGAGAATTAGTAT
>VMBQ01004062.1:54775-75779 GCA_007657795.1 Dreissena rostriformis
GGGTCTTTTTATCTCAATAAGTTCATATAAGTAAAAAAAAAAAAAAAAAATTTTTTTTTTTTTTTTTTTAAGGGCAGGGGGGCTTTAGGAAGGGCAGGGCGGAGGTTCGGGAGGGCAGGGCGGAGGTTCGGGAGGGCAGGGCGGGGCGCCCTTCAATTTAGGCCTAGCTGGAGCACTGTAGATTAACAATCACAATCTCCACTTAGAAACCTGTGGTAACCAATCACAACCTCAATATTGAACCCTGTGCTAAACAATCAGAACTCGACATTTATCAATTGGGTAATAAATCACAACATTCGAATTGTAACCTGGGGTTACCAAACCCAACCTCAACACTGATACTTGCCGTATTTTACCACGTATACCGCGCCCCCATGTATAATGCGAACCCAATTTTTAAAATCCAAAATGGAGACAAAAAAAGAATTTAAGACCAAAAAACCTAGCAAAAAGACCGAAAATGGCCGCCATTTTACTATTGCGCAATCAATAATCCAGCTCATTGGAAAGCTTAATTTTGTATTCAACAATAGGAAGCATCAGTATGATACAGAGCATGGGATGCATAGCACTATATTTTTCTGACAATTTTGTAATTTTCCAACAACAAATTAAAAGTCCTCATGCGTCTCATGTAAAACATGCGAAAATAAGAAATCATGTTCATCATGTAATTCTTCCTTGGGGGGAAAGCCTGGGCTTTTAATTTGAAGATGAATAAAAACTCGTAATGATTTGTTTTAAAGTGGAAACTTTTAATGTAAATTACACTGCATCTTTAAGGCTACAGTCGTTGAGATATGTCAGTATTGACGTAAAACTGCTCGTCTATTATAATGGTCAAGTGGGGTTATTGTTTGTCGCACTACACAGGCGTGAATGCGTTGTACCATGAACACGGTGCCTATACCACGTGACTTTTGTTAGGAGAATATAGCGCAACCCAGTTAACATTTTTAAGGATGTCTTTTTAAATATTTCACCATTTTTAATGGAATGAAGTGGGGAGCCCGCTCATTCGTGAGTTTTCTATAGGTATAATGATTTTTTTTAATAAGTAAGTATTTTTTTTCAGTGCAATCGCGCGTTTGAACGGTTAGAAAAATGTCGTATCAGTGTGGGGACTTCATATTACAAACGCGCGACTGCACTTTACTGAAAAATACTTATTTGTTTAAAAAAATCATGATACCTATAGAAAACTCTCACGAATGAGCGGGCTCCCCACTTTATCCTATTAAAAATGGTGAAATATTAAAAAAAACATCCTTAAAAATGTTAACTGGGTCGTGCTATATTCTCCCAACAAAAGTCACGTGGTATAGGCACCGTGATGAAGCGCTAAAAATTAACACTAAACTGGCAAACAACAAGAAGTCACACCTACCGTTTCCTGCGAAAAAAACTCGTTGACACCTACCTTTATCAGCTATCCGGTATGTGGTCAACAGCCCAACGTAGGCTGTCAATGTAGAAGTGCACATGCACAAACAAAGACAAGACATTATTGCATATTTTATTCAAACATTTTATTTTTTGTAAAAATCTGTTGATACACTTTCATTTCTGCTGTTACCGACTATTTTTTTGTTTTCAACAACGGCCCCTACACTCTATAAGATTATAGGGTGTAGTTTTCTGAAATAAAAAAATGGCGGCTATTATGCTCATTTACGTTTAGGAAATGATTTTTTCGCAATTTTTCAACCAGGATTGCTTCGTACCAAGGTATAACGCGCATCAACTTTTTAATGGGAAACTTTGAGCTAAAAAGCTGCGAGGTATACATGGTAAAATACGGTACATGTAGGAAACGAATCACAACCTCCACATTAAAATATCGGGTCAACCAATAACAATATCCACACTGAAACTGAGGCAACCAATCACAGTTCCGACTCGCTGAGGTAACCAATCACAACCTCCCCTGGAAACTAAGGTAACCAATCACAACATCTACACATAAAACTGTGGTAACCAAACACAACCTTCACACTTAAAACTGTGGTAATTGGCAGAAATGCATCAATACCAAAATTAATTATTCACAAAAAAATAACACCAACAGTCAGAGCTACAGATAAGCTGCGTATTTGCGTAAATACGCAATAAAAAATTGATGGAACGCAATTTTTTCAAAATCTGTACGTACAGATACGCAAAACAAATTGATGATACCCAACTGGATCTGCCTTCTATGCGTAATGAAAAATTCCGTTTTGTTTTGGTCGTTTTTACTCGAGTCTTAATCGACAAGCGCTTGTTTTATTTGGTAACATATTTATTTTTTACGAAAAAAAAACAAAAAAAAACGTATGGATTCCTTTGTCATGGTCAATAAATCCCAATCTGATGGCGAAACATTTTCAAAGCGCATAGTTAATGACATTATAAACTCCATGTTTTATTCCGTTGACATCTTTGGTAGTATTTAAGATGAGCTGGTTGATGGGGTTTGTTGCGTTTCCAAAACCAAAGTAATGGCCCATTTACTGACTACAACTTGTTTAATATTAGATTTATTCAGTTAAGACCAGTTACTGTTGAAACAACACAGGGAATGTGATTTAATATTGCACAAGGAATGTGCTAGTGTTTGTTCTAATGAGCAAATGACTGCAATCTATGTCAGACAAAATTGACAGTTCAATAGCTTGCATCTATGTCAGACAAAATTGACAGTTCAATATCTCCGTAGATGTTCTTGTGTTGTTTATATTTCTGTGACAGCTTGTCTTCCAGAGCTATCAAAGCGCTAAGTCACAAAATCAGTATTGAATGGTTAGTTTAGCTGGAGTTTCCTTTTTAGCTCACCTGAGCACAACGTGCTCATGGTGAGCTTTTGTGATCGCGTCTTGTCGGTTGTGCGTCGTATACTGTCAACATTTACCTTGTTAACACTCTAGAGGCCACATTTATTGTCCAATCTTCATGAAACTTAGTCAGAACATGTGTCCCAATAATATCTTGGACGAGTTCGAAAATGGTTCTGGTTGGTTGAAAAACCGCGTACTTAAACAAACGCCACTCGCCGGGGTGTTCATCTCAATGTGTTTGCTAACCAATATGAACCCCGCGATGGGTGTTCAGATCAAATGTTGCGGGGGCCGTTTGCCATATGGCGAACACCGCGAATCACCGGGGACCCATTATATGAACCGCGGTGTTCATCGTGTTCGCTAAAAATAAAATAATTGAACATAAACGTATTGTATTAATCCCTTTCATTTAAAAGTGATAATAAATAAATGAAGTATATTTTTCTTTTTTTATGGCAAGTCGGTACCAATTTGCAGAAAGAATCTACCGAGGGCTTGAATGTTATAGGTGTCATTTGGTGTCTAAAAAAATAAAAAAACGATTGTGATTTATCACAATTAAATTCAGTTCAATCAGGTTTTTGCGCCTTCACAGTGTCTAGTTTACACAAAGTGCAACAAACAATACACCCGCATTCTCTGCTATGGTAACAGCTTTAGGTCATCGGCTTACAGCTCGTGACACCCATGGCAACATCTTTTCATTAACAATCACATTTAATAAACTTCTAAACTTAACATAATAATAACCTTGCAATTAAATTCCAGTAAGAACAACAATAAAACCATTTTAATACACAAGTCTTTGACAATCACAACAGCGTTACAGAATGACATCAATTAAACCTATCCCTTTGCAAGCGGTTATTTACATTAACACCTGTCAATGCTGTCGGCAGACATTGAAATCCTTTTGCTCTAAGGTGAGCGCCTTAGGGCCTGATGGCCCTCTTGTTATGTTAGGGTTACACTCACTTGCAATTTAAGGCCAGTCTCTTTTTGTGATAAGGAAGGTGTGTTAACAGGGTTTTTTCTGCTTCTTAAAAAAGACTGAACAACGGACCGGATCCCAAAGCAAACAGACCCGATCCCAAACCGAAATTAAAAAAAAAATCCAAATTGCCAAATAAAAAAAGAAGTTTATCATGATTAAAGGGACTGTAAACCACGAATGACGAAAAAAGAAAAGTTCTAAAATACCATATTTTTTTTACAATTATTAGTTTATATTGATTAAAATGTCAGCTCGGATGAGTTCGAAAATGGTTCTGGTCTGTTGAAAAGTCACATTTATTATCCAATCTTTATGAAACTTGATCAGAACATTTGTTCTAACGATAGCTCGGCTGAGTTTGTATATGATTCGTTGAAAAACATGGCCGCCAGCGGGGAGGGGTGGGGGCAGTTGTCCTAATATGGCTATAGTGAAAACTTGTTGACGCTATATTAGCCACATTTTTAGACCAATCTTCATGAAACTTGGTCAGAACATTTGTCCCAATGAAATCTTGGCTAAGATTGAAACTGGGTCATATGAGCTCAAAAACTAGGTCACTAGGTTAAATATGAAAAAAATAATTTAAAAGTCACTTTTTTGGTCCAATCTTCATGAAACAGCTTGCATTTTTTCAGAATAGTCTAGTTCCTTTTGCTCTAAGATGAGCGCCTTAGGGCCTGATGGCCAAATTGTTTCTTTATTAGCTCACCTGTCACGAAGTGACATGGTGAGCTTATGTGACCATGTGATGTCCGTCGTGCGTGCGTGCGTGCTTCGTGCGTGCGTGCGTCAACAATTTGTTTGTGTAGACAGTAAAGTCACAGTTTTCATCCAATCTTTATGAAATTTGGTCAGAATGTGTATCTTGGTGAAAAAAAAGAGGTCACAGTTTTCATCTAATCTTAATAAAATTTGGCCAAAATGATAATCTTGATGAAATCTGGATTGGGATTGTATTTAGGTCATCTGGGGTCAAAAACTAGGTCAAATCATAGAGAGCTCTGAATTTGTTCTCAATTCTTTTTTTTTATCAATTTTGTGAATATTAAGTACAGGAATTAAAAAATAAAAATAAGCCTGGTATCTTGGTCCATGATCACAAAATGTACATGTAAAGCCTACATGTTTAAAAAGAAAAAACCCAACACCCTAAGATTGCTGTAGATTGCTTCATGGTAACTGATAAGTGACAATTTGTTCTCTTAAAGAGCCATCAAAAGAAGTATAAACTACTGAGTCAGAATCTCCTTTTGTTAACTTGTCGGTCATAATGAATTTGTTGGATAAAACAATTTAATTGAGTCTCATTCTGGGAAAACTGGGCTTAATGCATGTGCATAGTGTTGTACCAGATTAGCCTGTGCCGTTCACACAGGCTTATCAGGAACGACACTTTCAGCCTAAACTTGATTATAGTTAAGAACAGACTTCTTTAAAAAAAAATCAATAAAAGGAGAAAGTGTTGTCCCTGATTAGCCTGTGTGGACTGCACAGGCTAATCTGGGACGTCACTTGACGCACATCCACTAAACCCAGTTTTCGAAAACAAGGCTGAATTCAATCTGATCGTTATAAAATGGGTCTTTTTGAGCCCTGCCATTATGTGTCCAGCTGTGCATATTTTCAGTCCATGTTTCCTTGCAGAAACAGCAAGTTGTGACTGATGATGATGAGGATTTACCCCCACCCCCTCCAGAACTGACATATGAACCAGTGGTGGAGAAGCCGCAGTCTTACACTGTTACCAAAGTGAACAACGTAGCACCACCCCAAGTCCCTCCCCCTGCAGTACCCTATCATGAGACTTCTGAGCTCCCTCCACCGGTAAGTGTAGTAGTTAGCAATGTGAACAACATACCCCAACCCCTGTCCCACCACCTGCAGTACCCTATCATGAGACTTCTGAGCTCCCTCCACCGGTAAGTGTAGTAGTTAGCAAAGTGGAGAACATAGTCTTGCTCCCTGTCCTGCCCAAACAAGTCCATTGAAATATCATGAGATTTCAGAGTTACCTTTACTGGTAAGTGCTATAGTAAGCTGAGGGGAGAATGTAACCCCTGTCTTGTCCCCTTTAGTCCACTACCATGAGAGCTCAAAGTTTCCTCCACTGGTAAGTGTCGTTACCAAATTGAACAACATTGCCTTGCCCCCTGTCCTGCTTTCTTAAGTCCATGAGAGTTCCAAGTTCCCTCCACCCCTGTGCCACCCACTGAAGTCCCCAAATATGAAAGATCCAAGTTACCTTTACCAGCAAGTGTTATAGTTATTAAAAGTAAACAACATAGCCCCACATCCTGTCCTGCCGTCTGAAGTCCATCACCATGAGATCTCAAGAGTTTTCTTTATTGCTTAGTGTTGTAGTAAGCAAAGTGAACAACAAAGCTCCATCCCCTGTCTCACCCCCTATAGTCCACTACCATGAGATCTCAGTGGTACCTCCTCTGGAAAGTGTTGTAATCAGCCAAGTGGAGAACGTAAATGTGACCCCTGTCCTGTCCCCTGAAGTCCACTACCATGAGAGCTCAGAGTTACCTTTACCACGAAGTGTTGTTGTTACTAAAGAGATAAATGTAGCTCCAGCACCCTGTTTCGCCTCCTGAAGCTCCCTTTACTGTTAAGTGCTGTAGTAGGAGGTAAGCACTTTCATGTAGATACAGATTTATTATCAGTAAATTGTGATGCTTTAAAGGAATATAAGGAAAGCGGAACCAGATCTTGAATATTCACAGTGTCATTATTTTCTGAAAAGAAATAGCATATCAATGCAGAGAAATTAATGTTAAACTGAAATTGAAAATTGGGATTATCACCATGTTTCATCAGTCTGGGTAATTGTAAATGATTGTACAGGGGCAATAGCCAAGACCGGGGTTTATTCTTCGGTGTATAAATCAATGTCAATACAAGCTCCCCAGTGGTTTGAGCAATGTCAAATATTTAGAATCACATCACTTGTGCACTGAAAGGAAATAGATGTAATACTTTATTCTCGAAATGGTGCTAGTGTAAATGTTTCTGTTTTTGCCAGACATTGTAAAGAAAGTGTTCTTGGACAAAAAATGCGACCCAAGTGGCAGTATTTACTGCAATATTGAGCCGGTCTATTAAATTACGAGGGCATAATGGTGCTGATGGTTTTTTCTGTGGATTGCCTTCTTTTTGTAGATGTAACTTAAGTAGAAAATGGGAAATAAATTGTGGAGTTGTTAGTAAACACAGTCTTATCAGTAATTGATGCTTGATTAGAAGCATTATATTAATTGATTGAACCCTTTGAGCGCTGGAACCGGATTTTGAAGGCCTTTGCAAACAGTTTGGATCCAGATGAGACACCACAGAACGTGGCGTCTCATCAGGATCCAAACTGTTTGCTATTCTGATAGTATTCTTTGAAAAAATTCAAAGAAAATGCTAATTTTAGAAATTCAGCAGACGACATTTTAGCAGAAGACAAATTTCCCAGCATGCAAAGGGTTAAGAGTACTCACTTGCTCTTGAGTTGCTTTGATGCAAATGTTGAGTTTGAAAGAATGTATTGATTTCTTGGCTGGCCCTAAGATTACAAACCTAAAGAATAAATTTTAGCATTCCTCTTAAAATTTAACTTTCGGAAATCCGAGCTCATAATTAAGTAACATGATTTCTCACTGGTCGATATTTTAAGTTTAGACTTAGTTTGAAATGTGGCAGGAATTAATTTAGCTGTGGGGGCTGCAATGGTTGACAATGCTTTTACGTTAATCTTCTACACAATTTGATGTTTCCATTGGGGACAGAATAAAATGTGTTCTATTTGACATATTTACGTCATAAGCCTTGTTTAAAGATATAACTTACATTTTAGTCTCCGAATCTGGTCTTAAATGTCTGGTTGTATGTTTAATGAGTGAGATGCAACACAATGTAAAAAGCTAATGACATTTCTTTAAAAAAAAAAAAGAACTGGTTTAGGATGCTTAATGTTTTAGCTTTTGTTTGTTATCAGTTTCCAGTCCTTAACCGGACGGTCTTAGGAAGTATGACTACCGTAATTACTGTAAGTTTTCAGACACTGTTTTTTACTCTCTTTTTTTTATAAATAATAATTTTCCTGTTAAAATTCAGACACACTAATATTTCCCAAATGTCAGGTGTCCAAACATTAAGGGACACAATGAAGCTGTGTCAGTGATATGTCCACTTTGAAAAAAATTTGTTTTTGTGATATGATTAAGGAATTTATTAATATTGTTATAGTCATGAAATGTATTTTCTACAGAAAAAAACAAAAACAAAACAAATTGAACAGTTTCATTTTGAAACAAATAAATTTTGATCTGTGTTCAAGAAAGGCAACCATGCAACTTTCAAGAAACAGAATTATATATTACAATTTTTCCTAATAACCCTATAAATGTAGAGAGCAAATATTGCAGAGACATGAATTTCATTTCTGAGAAAAGCAGCGAGCTCACATTTCCAATGAGCCAAGAGAGAACGTCTTATTGTTTATTAGCCGCCTTTCTCCCAGTGGTTATGTCCCATGTATTGGAAAGAAACAGAGTTGCACAGCAAAACTATATTAGTACAGGTCACAATATACTAAAAGATTTCCATAACAATGTGAATGTAAAAGCAGTAACTTCAAAATAAAAATAAATGCAACACTTTGCGCGTAGAGTTTTGCATAACAATACCTTTTCTTAAACACCATGCGATGCCAAATTGATTTAAACAATAAAAAAGATAGGTCATGCGATCAGTAAGAACGCACTGGAATCGAAGTTTAATGGCCATCATTTTACCGGCTACTCTCAAGTTAAAGGTTTGCCGCCAACTGTTAAGGTCCCATCATATAGTCTCCAACCTTCAAGCCAAACAACAAATTTGTTGTACACAATAATGGTTTTCCTACCACACATGTAAAGAAATAATTGAAAAAAAGCTCATGGCAAGTGCCTATACAGAACATTGTGTCTTCAGATAAATGATATTGCTTTAATTAGAGAGTATAGAATTGCACACTTGAAATGTAAAAGTTCACTGTAATCTACATGGCATAGGCTATAACAATTTAAACTCACAGCCATAAACATTTGAGCTTGACTGCTTACTTGATTGATACCTTATAATGCCCCCCTTCGAAGACGAAGATTGTTTTGCACATGTCGGTCCGTCGGTCCGTCCGTCCACCAGATGGTTTCCGCATGAAAACTCAAGAACGCTTAGGCCTAGGATCATGAAACTTCATAGGTACATTGATCATGACTGGCAGATGACCCCTATTGGTTTCTGAGGTCACTAGGTCAAAGGTCAAGGTCACAGTGACTAGAAATAGTAAAATGGTTTCCAGATGATAACTCAAGAACGCTTACGCCTAGGATCATAAAACTTCATAGGAACATTGATCATGACTCGCAGATGACCCCTATTGATTTTCAGGTCACTAGGTCAAAGGTCAAGGTCACAGTGACTTNAACTTCTGACTAAGTTTGGTGAAGATTGGATGAAAACTACTTGAATTAAAGAGCGGACACCATGCTGAATGTTAAAAAACGCACTAAGTGACCCCGTGACCTAGTTTTTGACCCAGCATGACCCATATTCGAACTTGACCTAGACATTATATAGATACAACTTCTGACCAAGTTTGGTGAAGATTGGATGAAAACCACTTGAATTAGAGAGCGGCCAACATGCTGAATGTTTAAAACGCACTAAGTGAGCCCGTGACCTAGTTTTTGGCCTGGCATGACCCATATTCGACCTTGACCTAGACATTATCTAGATACAACTTCTGACCAAGTTTGGTGAAGATCGGATGAAAACAACTTGAGTTAGAGAGCGGACAACCAATAAGGACCGACCGACAGACAAGCTCATTCCTAAATACCCCCCTAAACTTCGTTTGTGGGGGGGTATAATAATAATAACATGTGTGCTAGCTTGGATATACTCATCTGTTTTGAATAAGTTATATTGATAACATTAATGCCTTTACAAAAACATAAAAGCCAAATATGTTTTACAATTGGTAAAAGGAATCTGCAAAAAACAGAAACATTTATTAAATTGGCACTAATAATGTCAAATCATTTATATTTGTCAGTATGAAATTTAGTGGTTTTCCACAAAGAACTTTTGTGGATACGCAAATTTGGGGATTTCTGATATTGGAAAAAAGAGGAATTTGAGGTTTAACTGTGGATCTGTCCACCCACTAAATCCAAGAAAGTTAATATCCAACAAATAATAAGAGTTTTACAGTAATTTTCACTACACTGCACAAGGCAAGCACAGTGAACAGAGGTGTCAATTGTATTCACCTTCTCAATCTGTTTGGAGGTCATGAGATGGTCATTGGAGCTGGCCTTGACAATGTCCTTGTACGTCAGGTCAGATTTCTTTTTCTTGTCAAGAGCGCCTGAGAGCCGCACCCACAGATGTGGACGCAGGGAGTGGGGAATACCCGCCCTCACCATCTGACGAAGTTTTTCTGTGCGCTGGAAACGACTGTCAACCTGAAAAACCATGAGAATACCAGATGAGAAAACACACACAGCAGTGAGAATACCAGATATGAAAAAGCCATGAGAAGAATCCTTGTTGTGGGAAAACTGGGCTAAATGCATGTGTGTAAAGTGTCATCCCAGATTATCATTAGCCTGTGCAGTCCGCATTGGATAATCAGGGATGACAATTGCCTCTTTTATGGAATTTTTCGTTGAAATGAAGTCTCTTCTTAGCTAAAATCCTGTGTAGGTTGAAAGAGTCGTCCCAAATTACCCAATGAAGTTCGCACAGGCTAATCTGGGACAACATTTCATGCACATGCATTAAACCTGGTTTTCCCATAGATGGTGAATGGCAGAGGCATGATACCTTGTCCAAGGTGAGAGGCATGATACCTTGTCCAAGGTGAGAGGCATGATACCTTGTCCCAGGTGAGAGAGGCATGATACCTTGTCCCAGGTGAGAGAGGCATGATACCTTGTCCCAGGTGAGAGAGGTATGATTCCTTGTCCCAGGTGAGAGAGGCATAATACCTTGTCCCAGGTGAGAGAGGTATCAGTGCTCCAGCTAGGCCTAAATGGAAGAGCGTGCCCTTCCCAAGCTCCGTCCTGCCCTTCTTTTCTTTTTTTTGAGACATGTTATAATTTATAAATCCCTTATAACATTGTCATTAATTTTATTCCTCATTGTAGACATTTTTATTTACATGGTTTAATGGAAATAATATATAATAACAATTATTAATTATATAAAAATTAATACCGGTATGCAACAGGGAGCATTCCGGATACAGCTGCACTCGAAAGTGCCCTTTTGACAAAATACAGTGCGTGAAAATGCCCTTTTGACAATATACTGCGCGCGAAAGTGCCCTTTTGACAAAATAGACCTCCCTGCCCTTTTCAAATCCTTTCAAAAGCTGGAACACTGCTGGTGTATACCAGGATGGCGAAATAAATTGTCAGTGTGCTTCCAAAGAGGGTACTTACAAGTGAACTTTTAACAGAATTTGCTACATAATTGCTTTTTGTACAAGTCAAATATAGCTTTTAAAAAAGGGCAGACTAGTTCAAAATACAAGCCATTTTGAGATTTGCGCCACCCCTGTATAAAGTCAAGAAATTGTGACTAATTCTAATCGCTACTTCCAGACTAGTTAAGAGGTCTCTGAGTACCATAATGGGGCACATTAAACTACGGTGAGAAATGTGGTGAAAACCTCTCCATGAAACGCCATATTTTGCTGTCAACGCTGTACCAAAATTACTGGCCTGGAGACAATGCCTGTCCATTAATAATTGATACTGTAATAAATGGAATGCCAGGAAGGGGGTGGGGAGAAGATAAACTTTGGCTTAAATTTTCTCCCATTTTATGATGGTGTGTTTGAAGTTCTTATTTTGCCTTTGGTATAGTTTATGATGGTGTGATCTGGTGTTTGTTTTGCCTTTGGTGGTGATCAAGATGTCATGTATTGTGGAGACAAAAGTTCAGGCATTGAAAGGCCCTTCAAGCTTTGTTCCATTAATGTGCGTAATTATGTGCTTGTAAGTATTATACTTCTTGGTATTTTGCAAATTGTGGTACACTGCAATTCAATAATAACAAAAATTGAGAGATGTAACCAGGTCCATTACTAAACAAGACAATAATGCTTAAACATCAAAAAAACATAAAAAATTATCTAAACTGGGATCATTGCCTTTGAATGGTCAAAGTTGCAAACTTCATATCTTCTTACTTGGTGGTGACATAACCTTTTCATGTCTTATGTTTGGATTTTTGTCCTGGACATTTTTTATAGGGAGAAAATGAGCCACTTTCATTAAGGATACACAAACAAACAATTAAAAAAAAGAAGAAGATAAAACTACAAATATTAGCCTTGAAATATTGAAACTGTCTCTTATTTGTTTATGTTCACATACTTGGACACTACTTCCATATTAACCCTTTGCATGCTGGGAAATTTGTCGTCTGCTAAAATGTCGTCTGCTGAATTTCTAAAATTAGCATTTTCTTGGATTTTTTTTCTAAGACCACCATCAGAATAGCAAACAGTTTGGATCCTGATGAGACGCCACGTTCTGTGGCGTCTCATCTGGATCCAAACTGTTTGCAAAGGCTTTCAAAATCCGGTTCCAGCGCTCAAAGGGTTAATACACAAGAGGACCATGATTTGCCAGTCATGAACACACGAATGTACGTTTCATATTCAAAATGAGCCTCGCTCTGTGAAAAGGGGATTTAATGCATGTGCATAAAGTGTCCTCCCAGATTAGCCTGTGCGGTCCGCACAGGCTAATCAGGGACGACACTTTCCGCCTAAACTGGATTTTATTCAGGAAGAATCTTCGTTTAAACGAAAAATACAATAATAGCGAAAATTGTCGTCCCTGATTAGCCTGTGTGGACTGCAAAGCTAATCTGGGACGACACTTTACGCACATGCATTAAACCCCCTTTTCTAAGAGCGAGGCTAAAATAGTCCATGTAAAGGGCATCCCTAGGCACATTGCCATTGATCAGATTGGAATCATGGGAAATTATGAAAATGCACTGCGCTTGATTTGTCCCATTGCCAGGCACTGAGGGGCCTACATGCCTCGTTTGTTCATAGACTTGAATACCACTTGGAGACCCATGAATGTTGAATAGTGGTTCATATTCTCCCTATACGTCAGTCTCAGGACAAGCAATTCACTATTTACATAAATATCATTTTCTGCCTGTATTTACATGTGTTTGGCATTTAAATTGTTTTATGTATTCAATTTATATTAATACACAAGTATTAAGTTGTCCATATGAACACAAAATTCATGAACACATGAATGTACGTTTCATCTCCAAAACAGTGCATGACTGTATAGGCACAACGGCCATTNTTGCTGTAATACAAAGAAAACACGGTACAAGCAGTCATGTTATAATAATGCATGCCAAAGTCAGATTGAAATCATGGGAAATTATGAAAATGCCATGCGATCGTATTGTCCCATTGCCAGGCACTGAGGGGCCTACATGCCCTGTTTGTTTATGGACCTGAATGTCCCTTGGAGACGCATGAATATGGAATAGTAGTTCATGTTCTTGCTATCCCATCTTTTCATTGTGAAGCATAGATCAGCCAAAAATTGCATCTTAAACAATTGTGTTATATTGCAATGTGATGCATTGTTGCTATGGTGTTGTCCCATTGCCATGCACAGAGGGTCATATACTATATGCTCATAGATGTTAATGTCCCATGGAGACGCATGAATGTTGAATAGTAGTATTCTCGCTATCCGGTCTTTTCATTGGGAAGCAAAAAGTGCACAAACATTGCATCCTAAAAAATGGTTTTGCATTAATTGCATTATCCCTAGTTGATATGACATGCACAATTATTTTCCATGATTGCATTTGATTATGAAATGAAATGGTATGCAATGTGCGCTCGTTGAGATATAAAATTTCTTCTTTTCACCTTAAAGTTATAAATGAGGAGCGCTCTGGGAAAACGGGGCTAAATGCATGTATGTTAAGTGCCGTCCCAGATTAGTGCATTCACACAGGCAAATCAGGGACAGAACTTTGTGCAAAGACTGGATTTTCGTTTAGAAGAGAATTCCTTTAAACACAAAAACTCCATAAAATTGAAAAGTGTTGTCACTGATTAGTCTGTGCTGACAAATGGCTCAAATAGTGCTCATCAGATTCTCACCAATCTTTGGGCTTAATTAATAAATATTTCAGCCAAATTTCATAATCACTGTCATTTCAGATTGGAATCATGGGAACTGATGAAATTGCAATGTGATGCATTGTTACTATAGGTGTTGTCCCATTGTCAATCGCTGAGGGGCCTACTTGCACTGTTTGCTTATAGAACTGAATGTCCCTTGGAGACGCATGAATGTTGAATAGTTGTTCATATGCTTGGAAACATATTCTTGTATAATTTCCCTTGGAGACGCTTGAATGTTGAATAGTAGTTCATATTCTCGCTATTCGGTCTTTTCATTTGAAAGCCTAGCCGTGCAAAACATTGCATCCTGAAAGATTATTTTGCATTAATTGCATTTTCCATATTTGATATGACATGCACAATTATTATATACGATTCTCACTATCCAGTCTTTTCAATGGGAAGCATAGATGTGCAACAAATTGCATCCTAAACAATTTTGTTATATTGCAATGTGATGCATTGTTGCTATGGTGTTGTCCCATTGCTTATAGACTTTAATTTCCCTTGGAGACGCATGAATGTCAAATAGAAGTTCATATACCAGTATATGATTCTCGCTATCCGGTCTTTTCATTGGGAAGCATAGATGTGCAAAAAATTGCATCCCATAAATTGGTCTTATATTAATAACAGTTTCCCTTGTTGATATAACAAGCACCAGCATTGTCCATAGTTGCCTTTGATTATGAAATGAATTGGTATGCAATGTGCAGTCCTGTTGAGATAGACAAATTAGAAAAAATCTTCTTTCACCCCTAAGTAATTAATATTTTTATGCTCCCTTCTTCGAAGAAGAGGGGGTATATTGTTTTTGGCCTGTCTGTCATTTTGTCTGTTCCAAAACTTGAACCAAAAACTTTAACCTTGGTTAAAGTTTGGTCATAAATTTTGCAATATTCAAGATAGCAACTTGATATTTGGCATGCATGTGTATCTCATGGAGCTGCACATTTTGAGTGGTGAAAGGTCAAGGTCATCTTTCAAGGTCAAAGGTCAAAAAACAAAATCCAAGGGAAGTCATAAGCTTTAAAGGGAGATAATTTCTAAACCTACCAAATGATAAATATAAATTTTACTTCAAAGTGGCGCAGTAGGGGGCATTGTGTTTCTGACAAACGCATCTCTTGTTGTATGATTATTTAGCAAAATTTAACGAAGGTAAAACATAGCTTTCTGTGGCTGAAAAATTTCTATAATCAAATTTGTCATTCTGTGAACCTCTTCAGTTTTTTACAGAAAGAACAACAGTTTTTTTACTGTAATTCAAGGACCAAGGATATTTGCCGCAGTTTGTAGGTAGAACACTTTTGTTTGTTTTTCATCTGACTCAGCCTCACCAAACTTTGGGCGCAATAAATAAATCAGCCAAATTTCATCATGTAAAGTTTCACCACACCAGTTTGCCTGTGGAATTGGTCAGTGAGTTATTGCCCTTGAATTATCTAAAATAGGTGTGTTAGCCACATACACACTTGTCAGTCTTATTTGTTAAAACCCCACAAAGTCATTTTAAGAGGGGCTATATTGGAGTTACTCTGCGGTCGGTTTGTCAGGCAGTCGGTTGGTTGGTCAGTCAGTCAGGCAGTCAGTCAGTCAGGACGTCAGTCCGCATAAAATGTTTTAAGTATTTATAGCTAGATATTTTCACATTTCTCAAGCGCTTGAATTGATACTTCAAATATGTCATCACCATGAAGTGTAGATGTCAAAACACTTTTTTCATGCCAAAGGATCAACACATTCCAGAGTTATTTGCCCTTGAACATAGCTAACAAAGCGGGTCAGGGGTATAACCCTTTGCATGCTGGGAAATTTGTTGTCTGCTAAATTTCTAAAATAAGCATTTTTTTCGATTTTTTTTTCAAAAAATACTATCAGAATAGCAAACAGTTTGGATCCTGATGAGACGCCACGTTCTGTGGCGTCTCATCTGGATCCAAACTGTTTGCAAAGGCCTTCAAAATCCGGTTCCAGTGCTCAAAGGGTTAATAAATGTCTGTAAAAAAGGGCTAGGTTTGATTTGATCTTATACATTCTTGGTATTAAAAAAATTGCTTTTAACCTAGAAGGGGACGAATGTGTTTCACAATCAGCTCTGGTTTGTTTAAAGTAAAGAACCAAACGGAACTCCTACAAAAAAACAACAACACAAAATATGTTTTTGAAGATTTTACCGCACGCATTAAGTGACACTGTGCAAGGGAAAATACATTCTTCTCTTTATAAAATTGCATAATGGGATGTAATTGAAAATCTGAAACAGCATGAAAAATGACGTATGTTAATAAAATGATAGAATCTTCAAATACTTCTATTCCTTGGAGAATGTGGACTCAATTGAGCTTTCTAGTTATATTTATAGGGAGGATTAGAGAGCAGCTTATGTGATTTATTGTCTCCTGTTTTTATGCCCCCATTTAAAAAAAGGGGGGTATATTGTTTTTGGCCTGTCTGTCATTCTGTCTGTCTGTCTGTCCAAAACTTTAAGAAATCTTTAAGTTTTGTCAAAACTTTTGCAATATAAGATAGCAACTTCATATTTGGCATGCATGTGTATCTCATGGGGCCGCACATTTTGAGTGGTGAAAGGTCAAGGTCAGCCTTCAAGGTCAAAGGTAAAAAAAAAAGCGGCGCATTAGGGGGCATTGTGTTTCTGACAAACACATCACTTGTTATTCAATTAAATTGTTGTAGATTCAGAAAATAACATCACCAAATCTATCCACTTTTTAATCATTGGTTGATTTCATTCCATAACTGGTGGATTTGCCTACATTGGGCACAAGAAATGCTATGGTCTTTACTGTTTTAATCTGCAGTTCCATTTAAATGAAAAGTTGTGTTGAAAACCTTAATTTCAACATCATCAACACCATGTTGTTTATTGAACAAACTTGGGTCCAGCATTCCATTTGAATATTCCAGTAAAGTAAGCCTAGTAAATTGGACACATCCCGAAAGTACATTAGGCAGAGTGGGCTAATTATTTTTAACTGTCAAGCTGATATTGTTAAACTCAACTCATGGTCTCCAAGGGACATTGCCTACGGCTTGCACATAAAAGGATATAAATTGGTCGGAACTTTGCAAACATTTGTGTTCTGTAAAGCACTTTTATGGATTGTATTTTCTACAACAGGTGTTGGTTGTGATACAGGTGACCTCAATTTGAAAGCATTACTTATTTGGCGATAACATGCGATGCTCTGCGATATTATTGTTGAAACATATGAGTCACGCTCTGGAAAATAGGGCTTAATGCATGTGCGTAAAGTGTCATCCCATGAAGATTAGTCTTTCCAGTGGGCACAGGCTAATCAGGGACAACACTTTACACCTAAACCGGAATTTTTCTAAGGAGAGACTTCCTTTAAATGAAAAGCTGAAAGTGTATTCCCTGATAAACCTATGCAGACTGCACAGGCTAATCTGGGACGGCACCTTACGCACATGCATAAAGCCCTGTTTTCCCTGACTGCGGCTCGTATAACATAAAGAATAAAAATAAATATATAATCAAATTGACAAGTTTATGCCATTTTACCCATCATCAGGACAATATATTATGTCAAAAATATACCCGCTGGCATAAATCTGTATTATTTTATTTTATTAATTTAGTTTTTTCCATAGATATTTCTGTCTAGTTTGTAATTTATTATGTTTATATAAATCTGAAAATTCCTGGATTCTCACTGTCTTGAAAGTTTCATAAATCTGTAAAGTTGTTATTTTGCTATCCTCATATTCTTCATTCCAATTTTGATAGATATTAAGTTTTTAAGAACGGTTAGAAGAAACATTGCAGATGCATTTCTCATCAAGGAAATTTATTAATTTGTGTGTGACCTCTTTTGTATAAGCCAGGTGATACAGTTGAGCTATATTTAGGGAAAGTAATAAACCCACAAATCTTTCTAATATCACATTGCGTAGCCCACAAGCCTATTGTTATCCGAGTCAATAATTGCTAAAATATGGATTCTGTGGAGTTGATTCCATGCCTAGGAATGGAGCGGTAAAAAAAGTTGACCAAACTGGAACAATATAAATACAAAACATGGAGCTCAAGTATGACATACAAAATTAATGCTTGTAGGTTATCAATAGCACTGCAGAAATATCTGGTGGCACTATTTTGTGTGGGTTTGTGAATCAAATGAATGGAGTAAAAAAGTTGACCAAACTGGCATGGAATAGAGCGGTAAAACAAATAGACCTTATTTGGTTATGTACAAAATGCTGGATTCTGAAGTATGACATAAAAATGCTTGTAGGTTATCAATAGAAATGCAAAGAGCTCTGCCTTGTGGTTGTATGCGTTTCTGGGTTTGTGTTTACAATTAATGGAGTAAATGTGGCGTGTTCTGAGAAAACTGGGCAAAATGCTTGTGCGTAAAGTGTCATCCCAGATTAGCCAGTGCAGTCGGCACAGGCTAATCCGGGACAACACTTTCCGTCTAAACTGGATTTTCGCTAAAAAGAGACATCATATAAACGGAAAAAAGTCATAAAAGTGGAAATTGTCAAACCTGATTAGCCTGTGCGGACTGCACAGGCTAATCTGGGATGACAATTTACGCACAAGCATTTTGCCCAGTTTTCTCAGAACACGACACATATAAGGTGACCAAACTGGCACACTAGACCTTACTGTGTCATGGAATATAAAATGATGTACCATTAAGTGTGACGTAAAAGTGCTTGTATGTATCAATAGGATGGCAGATATCTCTCGTGGCTGCAAATATGTGTTTGTGAGTTTGTGTACAAAATTGCCATTTGAGTCAGCGGTAGTAATTTGTTTAAAAAGTTATTAATGGTCTCGGTGGGAATATATGTGTGGTGTGTGGTGCTTCTGTGGACATTACAGTGATCTAGGCTATAAATGAACATGTATAGCCCTTTGCATGCTGGGAAATTTGTCGTCTGCTAAAATGTCGTCTGCTGAATTTCTAAAATTAGCATTTTCTTCATTTTTTTTTCATAGAATACTATCAGAAATAGCAAACAGTTTGGATCCTGATGAGACGCCAAGTTCAGTGGCGTCTCATCTGGATCCAAACTGTTTGCAAAGGNGTGACATAAAAGTGCTTGTATGTATCAATAGGATGGCAGATATCACTCGTGGCTGCAAATATGTGTTTGTGAGTTTGTGTACAAAATTATTGCCGTTTGAGTCTGTGGTAGTAATTTGTTTAAAAAGTTATTAATGGTCTTGGTGGGAATATATGTGTGGTGTGTGGTGCTTCTGTGGACATTACAGTGAACTAGGCTATAAGTGAACATGTATAGGAATAGTTTGTTAGGTGTCTTGTGATAGTGTTAGTACCAACAGTGGACTATAAACAATTGATGCATAAACATGATTTAATGGAAGAACCACGGATGATAGATGTAAATCAAATAAATGGAACAGTTTTTATCGTGCATTATGAAGGTGTAAATACCAACAGAAGTTTAAAAAAAAATGCCTTGTTCTAGCTATTTTGCAGAGTTTGGATGTTAAAAAATAAAAAGAAGAAAAAAAGTCACTATTTTTATTGCAAGAAATAACATAAATACAATAAAGATAATAAACACAAATAATCCAAATATTCAAGGCAAATAATAATGACGTAAAAAAATAATTTTGTGGAAGACATGGTTGTTAGATACAGTATTGTCAGAGCTTGTGCAAAAGTGATGATAAATCAAGTCAAATAAAATAATGACTTAAAATAATCATTTTGTGGAAGACATGGTTGTAAGATATACCATCGTCAGACATTGTGCAAAAGTGATGTTTTCATGGTGGACAATCAGAGGCAAACATAACCGTCGACATCGTAGCGTCAGCTTTAAGAAGTATGTGGACATGGTGACCTATGACTTTGATCTCACAGAACACAAGGTAATCAAAAAATGTTTGTTTTTATTGTACCCATATAGGGAAGAGGGTATATTGGTGGCGATCGGTCCGTCAGTCGGTTTGTCAGTAAGTGATTAAATTGAAACTTCACATTTGTTATCCCCATAAATTGAAGATGAGCGAGACACTTTTGTCACTTCCTTGATCCGCACATCCCTGAGTTATTGGCCCTTGAATAAAGCTGAAAAAGCGTTGCAGGGATGTAAGTCAAGTTTGTGATTAACCCTTTGCATGCTGGGAAATTTGTCGTCTGCTAAAATGTTGTCTGCTAAATTTCTAAAATTAGCATTTTCTTCGATTTTTTTTCAAAGAATACTATCAGAATAGCAAACAGTTTGGATCCTGATGAGACGCCACGTTCTGTGGCGTCTCATCTGGATCCAAACTGTTTGCAAAGGCCTTCAAAATCCGGTTCCTGGGCGCTCAAAGGGTTAAAAGCTCTACTTGTGGGAGGCTTTAGAATTCTGCCCTTCCCGTTGGAAAGGAATGGTCAATTTTGCATGAAATAACAACGAAAGACCTACTAATTTTTGCCCATTAAACCAGGAAATACCATAGTAGTAAATCACATCACAGCTATTTATGGCTAGCAAACCATGATCAATAGAATACTATGATTTTGTTTTTGTGTTGTACAAATACTGATTTTGACTACATCCTGATTTGATGCAGTCAACAATTTCGGGCTGACTGGGAAATTACTATAATCCCTTGGTGGTCTGTACTATTTCTTTTATTATGCTGCACATTTTTGCGGGTGCATTTTATGATTAAATGTGTTGTGTTCTGAGAAAACTGGGCAAAATGCTTGTGCGTAAAGTGTCATCCCAGATAAGCCTATGCAGTCTGCACAGGCTAATCTGGGTCGACACTTTCCGCATAAATTGGATTTTCGCTAAGAAGAAACATCATTTAAACGAAAAATTCCATAAAAGCGGAAATTGTCGTCCCTGATTAGCCTGTGCGGACTGCACAGGCTAATCTGGGATGACAATTTACGCACAAGCATTTTGCCCAGTTTTCTCAGAACACGCCACATATATGAG
>VMBQ01004063.1:8292-68259 GCA_007657795.1 Dreissena rostriformis
TCGAATAAAGAAAAAAGATCAAACACTCAACCTGGAATACCACACAAAAAGCGCATGGTCGGCACCGAAAATTAAAATAGCTGAAAATGTGCATTGGCGCCACCTCCTGTCATTAGCGCCACCTCCTTGGCATTGGCTCCATCTCTTTTGGAAGAATGCAAAATTATCTATTAGATCGACAAGAAGGCAATGTTTTTGTGCATGAAACAACTTGTACATGTTCAAAGCAATGGTTTGATGTCGTTAGCGATTTCACTAGGTATAAATTTGCTCGTCAGACAGGCAAAATACATCGATTTTCTTTAAAACCTTCACCATGCATCAACTTATAAAAGTCCTCACGTTTCCAAATGGGTTGTTATTATATGTTTCTGTACATTTGTGGATGAATAAATCTTCGCTGAATCGCACTACATTGCCCGATTTTTAAAATAACGAGAAATATGTTGAAAAAGCATATAAAACCTACTCACCATGTAGACTTATCCGTGAAATTTCAAAACATCCGGTCCTTAGCGCCACCTCGGAAGTAGCATTGGCTCATTTATAAATGCATCGCAAAAAAGAGGTGGCGCCCGTGATTACCGGCCGTGATATACATCGCCAAAATAAGGATAAAGTTGAATCTTGTATCACCAGTGAATAAACGTCTACAATCGTATGAATCGGGACAGAAATAGTGTTGTTTCTGAGAACTGTGAAATGTTAATTTTTTATGTAAAAATTACAATTTTTATTTTTATCGGCGACGCGGTAAAAGGCATGAACGCGCATGCCTTATTATCATTACATGGAACAGAATGGTACGCCGACTACCGCAATCTATACTTTTGTTGTATTAGTTTAGATGTTGACAAATACAAAACAAGATAGAGCCGGTCACAGTAATGACGAATGACCTGACACCGAATGTCGTAATAAGTAACAAGTTCCACGAATATATAGGCTATGTTACCATGCAGGTGTGGCTCGTTTTGACCGAAGGAACATAAATTAAAAAAGTTTGCAGAGAACAAAACAATACAATGTTATATTGACTTATATACCATATTGTTAATTTTGTGCAGTGTGATTTCAAATTAAAATATGTGTAATAGATCTATTTTGGTTCGTAAGTCTATATAAACAAGTTGGCATTAATAATATGTTAAGTTAACATTATGTTGGGTTAATATAACATTATGTTGGATTAAGTTGACATTATGCTGGGTTAAGTTGACGTTATGTCGGATTAAGTTAAAAAGAATATTACATTACAAGTACGTCAATTTGATAATATTTGATAATATTTTACATGGCAAACCTAAACACAATATATATGCGACGCGCATATGGCACTGACATGCAGACCTCCTTAGAGGCTTTGCGCAATTTTTGCCGACCCTGAACTTTTTTGTTATTCTTTTTGCGTTTTTTTTTATATATATTTGTAGGCTACACGCAATCGTAAATTAAGTTTTACATATAAAGAAATAATGTTCCAACAGTTCAACCTGTGCATATGAGGGGGTGATGGCGCGACATCGTAAGATTGAGCAATCCGGGCGTGATTTGTGAAATCAATAATCTATCAATGAAAAGCTTGTTTATAGATCTCCGTTTACAGATATGTTAATTTACATGATTTAAAATTACGCGACCAGAGACAGGAAATGAGTTTAAAAAGACAGACGGCGTTGAAATAAATATTAAGCTTTCAGTTTTGCTCTAAAATATCGCATGATGGCCAAATGATCGATAACCTGACTCTCGGTCCCCAGATTGTNCCCAGATTGTTCGGGGCTACTGCAACAAAACCTCTCGGACCCCAGATTGTTCGGGGCTACTGCAACAAAACCTCTCGGACCCCAGATTGTTCGGGGCTACTGCAACAAAACCTCTCGGACCCCAGATTGTTCGGGGCTACTGCAACAAAACCTCTCGGACCCCAGATTGTTCGGGGCTACTGCAACAAAACCTCTCGGACCCCAGATTGTTCGGGGCTACTGCAACAAAACCTCTCGGACCCCAGATTGTTCGGGGCTACTGCAACAAAACCTCTCGGACCCCAGATTGTTCGGGGCTACTGCAACAAAACCTCTCGGACCCCAGATTGTTCGGGGCTACTGCAACAAAACCTCTCGGACCCCAGATTGTTCGGGGCTACTGCAACAAAACCTCTCGGACCCCAGATTGTTCGGGGCTACTGCAACAAAACCTCTCGGACCCCAGATTGTTCGGGGCTACTGCAACAAAACCTCTCGGACCCCAGATTGTTCGGGGCTACTGCAACAAAACCTCTCGGACCCCAGATTGTTCGGGGCTACTGCAACAAAACCTCTCGGACCCCAGATTGTTCGGGGCTACTGCAACAAAACCTCTCGGACCCCAGATTGTTCGGGGCTACTGCAACAAAACCTCTCGGACCCCAGATTGTTCGGGGCTACTGCAACAAAACCTCTCGGACCCCAGATTGTTCGGGGCTACTGCAACAAAACCTCTCGGACCCCAGATTGTTCGGGGCTACTGCAACAAAACCTCTCGGACCCCAGATTGTTCGGGGCTACTGCAACAAAACCTCTCGGACCCCAGATTGTTCGGGGCTACTGCAACAAAACCTCTCGGACCCCAGATTGTTCGGGGCTACTGCAACAAAACCTCTCGGACCCCAGATTGTTCGGGGCTACTGCAACAAAACCTCTCGGACCCCAGATTGTTCGGGGCTACTGCAACAAAACCTCTCGGACCCCAGATTGTTCGGGGCTACTGCAACAAAACCTCTCGGACCCCAGATTGTTCGGGGCTACTGCAACAAAACATCTCGGACCCCAGATTGTTCGGGGCTACTGCAACAAAACATCTCGGACCCCAGATTGTTCGGGGCTACTGCAACAAAACATCTCGGACCCCAGATTGTTCGGCGCTACTGCAACAAAACATCTCGGACCCCAGATTGTTCGGGGCTACTGCAACAAAACATCTCGGACCCCAGATTGTTCGGGGCTACTGCAACAAAACATCTCGGACCCCAGATTGTTCGGGGCTACTGCAACAAAACATCTCGGACCCCAGATTGTTCGGGGCTACTGCAACAAAACATCTCGGACCCCAGATTGTTCGGGGCTACTGCAACAAAACATCTCGGACCCCAGATTGTTCGGGGCTACTGCAACAAAACATCTCGGACCCCAGATTGTTCGGGGCTACTGCAACAAAACATCTCGGACCCCAGATTGTTCGGGGCTACTGCAACAAAACATCTCGGACCCCAGATTGTTCGGGGCTACTGCAACAAAACATCTCGGACCCCAGATTGTTCGGGGCTACTGCAACAAAACATCTCGGACCCCAGATTGTTCGGGGCTACTGCAACAAAACATCTCGGACCCCAGATTGTTCGGGGCTACTGCAACAAAACATCTCGGACCCCAGATTGTTCGGGGCTACTGCAACAAAACATCTCGGACCCCAGATTGTTCGGCGCTACTGCAACAAAACATCTCGGACCCCAGATTGTTCGGGGCTAATGCAACAAAACATCTCGGACCCCAGATTGTTCGGGGCTACTGCAACAAAACATCTCGGACCCCAGATTGTTCGGGGCTACTGCAACAAAACATCTCGGACCCCAGATTATTCGGGGCTACTGCAACAAAACATCTCGGACCCCAGATTGTTCGGCGCTACTGCAACAAAACATCTAGGTCCCTATATTTTTTCCTTATGTCTCACAACATGTATGTGAACCAAAATAATGTTGACGAAAAACTAAGACATTAATCTCTGTACCGGGAATATACGACCGTTAACTGCCACATGTTTTCACAAGAAACACTCATATTAGGAATTCACGAAAACGTACTGGTTAATAAATAAGTCAGGAAAATTAAAAAATAACAACACCAAAAAAACAACTACACTTATATATATTGACTTCAAACAGTACAGTATATACGAAAGTACATGCTTACAAACTTACAAATACACATGCTTAAGTACTTACATTCTTATAAAACAACATAGATAATACTTACATATTTGCAAACTTACATTCTTACATACCCACATGCTTGTATACTTACATACTAGTACTTACAAACCAACATGGACAATACTTACATACGTACACTTCAATATGGATACTACTTAAATACTTATCAACATAATTGCTTATATTCTTACATACTGCTATACGTGCAGACTTCCAGACTTCCAAACTAACATACCCATCTGTTTATAGACTTGCATACTTAAAAAACATACATGCATACTTTTCACACCTAAAAAACTTAATACCTCAATAATAACATACCCACATGTTCTATACTTACATACTCACAAACCAACATGCATAATACTTACGTTTTCATGAACGTACATGCTTAGATTTTAAAATACTTACATGGAGCCATATACATACTTGCTTACATACATGCTTACATACTAACATGAATGTATGCTTACATGCTTGCATACATATATACTTACATACATGCATGCTTACATACTGCCATGCTTACATACTTGCGTACATACTTACATGAATGTATGCTTACATACTGCCATGCTTACATACTTGCGTACATACTTACTTGCTTACATACTTGCTTACATACTAACATGAATGTATGCTTACATGCTTGCATACTTATATACTTACATACATGCATGCTTACATACTGCCATGCTTAAATACTTGCGTACATACTTACATGAATGTATGCTTACATACTGCCATGCTTACATACTTGCTTACATACTTACTTGCTTACATACTTGCTTACATACTTACATGAATGTATGCTTACATGCTTGCATACTTATATACTTACATACATGCATGCTTACATTCTTACATACTTACATGCTTGCATACTTATATACTTACATACATGCATGCTTACATACGTCCATGCTTACATACTTACGAACTTAAATAATTACCTACATGCATGCATTGATATAGAAACCATAATATCACAGTATTTAAGAACAACTTTTATAGAATCCGATGTTGCGTCTGATAACGAACTTAATTTATACTTAAGTATGCCTGTCTGCGCCTCTGTATATAGGGATAATACACGTTTTCGAGGGCATGATCATCTGCGGGCGCTCGAAAAATCCGTTCCTGCCCGGGTGCGCAGCACGAGGGCAGGAACTGATTTTGAGAGCGCCCGCAGATGATCATGTCCGAGAAAATGTGTATTTTCGCTATTATTGCATAAACAAATCACACGTACCAAAATAAATTAAAATAACATTGAACACAATATTTCTTGTTCATTTGACATCGACAAAATAATTCGAGTATATGACGTCATACGGTTCAAGGTTGTGTTTAACATATGCCTCACTCGGCCATCATCAGAAATGACGAGTCTTTACCTTCGGATAGGCAGTTTTCGATATAAAATGTGTTTAGATAATGAGCGAATGAGATGCATAGGCACTGGTCACTGTTTAACTATATCAATAACTTTGTATGTGTAACCATCTTTTTCGAACAATAGATTGCAAAAATTGCCATGTTGTGGCCAATGACTTGGACGCGCGTCCCGGTCAGCCATTACAAAGAGAAGTAACTGCGCGGGGACCATTTTATGGATATGAAAAACACATAACAGGGCTTGAACGGCACGTGAATCGCCTTGTTAAGGTATCGCACCTGTAATGATTTCCCGCGATTTCTTCGAAGATTGAAGAGCCATTTTACCTGTTTACTTATGGATATCTAATTTAAGCAGGGATTAATGTGAAGTTGTTGTGGCCGAGTGGTTAAGGCGATAGACTAGAAATCTTTTGGGATCTTCCCGCGCAGGTTCGAATCCTGCCGACAACGCATATTTTTTGCGACGCGTTTTATTTCTTTTCTAACGTTATTTGATTTAATATAGCATATAAGCTATGTTTATTGTTAAATATGTTGCATTTTTTATGCACATTCTTCAATTTTTAAAATTATAACAACGTTATGGCTAAATTGGATGATTAACTGCTTAAAATACGAATCATGCATGTTGCAATTTTATTTCAAAAAGTCATGAAAGTAAACGGTAAATCTGTTTATTTCTTGGTATTTTTGCTGTATATAGTGTATCTATAAAAAACTAATTTCAAAATATTACTTAAATGATACTATTTTGAATTTTATGACACTTTGTTTTTAACCAACCCAATTTCTCCTTGGCTGAAACCACGCTCTTCCGTAGATAACAAGTTATTAAAAATAAATGTCGGTAAAATAATACTTTTTTCTTCTTGTTTAAACTTTAAACACCTTTACTGCATATGAGGAGTGAAGTGACACACTCCGGATCAACACATAATTCGGCCTAAAGCGTGAAAGGACCTCATAAACTTCGAGTGAATAAACCTCACAAATTTCGAAATACACACACACAAATACCAACCTTACAAGGACTGGGCCAGAGGAACGCCTGCATGTCACGTTGCCATTAATAAAATACACACCTTCGTGCTTTGCTTGAATAACTTTGCTTTGATTCGTTCAGTCTAGAATGTGCGTATTTTTTACAACTGTATAAAGTCCTAGCTTTTGTACCATGCATGTTCATTCACTTTTGAATCAATCGGAATAGTATCGGTACAACGCATTTTGAAACTCTAAGTTCATTTACAAACATAGTGCCGGTTTTCATATTTAAAAAATATACACTCATTTTCCTGCATAATTAATGTGGATATTGAGTTTTAAAAAGACGATAAAATATAGTATTACAGTTGTTCTATTCACGACAGGAACAACTATTTAGTCAGTGAATAAGCGAGGAAAAAGTTATTGTTCTACAGACTTCATTAGCGCACAGGAACCATGCATTTCTCTCAACTGCTTTTACTAGTGACCGTGTATGTTTGGCTAGCGTTGCTAGGTAACGCGAGGTGTTTTCCAACTCGCCCCACATTGGCGAGAAGGATTGGTAGGCTGAGAACGAGGCTGGGGAAACTTCAGGCGAGAATAGACCATCTTCAAGAGGAAGTAGGGGACACTGTCGTCTATTCAGGTGTGTATTTAATATAAAAGCACTGTTTGACCATATACTTCACAAATAATTTATTGTTTTCATAGGCCAAACAGGCGAAACATAGGTATGCATCTTTTACATTTGAGCAATGATTTCTTCACTCCGCAGTCTTTTTCTTCGGATTAATACTTATACTTAATGATTACAAAAGAAGACCAAGAATGTTTCAATGTTCACACTTATTGAATGTGGCCAGAAGTTCTATATTGATACGTCTTGGTAATTTCTGTAGTGAAGCATTTGAACTAATAACCGATAATATATAGAGTTATGAAAGAAACACATTTTGTTCCAAAATTGAAAGTTTGTATATAAAATCTAATAACATAATTTATTTTCGATCGATTTCGGATTTTAAACATCACTTAACTTTGTTAAAACAGTGCGAGCCCTCTCATACAATCTTAACATTCTCACTAAGTCAATATATTTGTACAACATGCATAAAATTTAAAATTTGTGTTTTTACTTTCACATGTTCTTCTTTTGTTATTCTTTTTTTCTCTCTTTTTTTCTTTTTTTTAATTCGTCTTTTTTTATTCTGACGCATGTCTATTTATGTTTGCCTTATTGCATGTATGTATTTGCCGATGAGCTGTATATGCTTTAGTCATAAATACACTTTCTGTTTCTGTTTCTATAAAAAGTTGACACCCTTTATCATGGTGTGTTTGTGGTAGGGGGGGTGTTAATCGCATTATATCAACTAACTTAATTAAAATACGTTTGAACATTTCTTATACCTTAATGATGTTTGTTTTCACAACCACAAAAATAAATGTATGACAAATTGTACACCTGTATTCTGGCGCAGCCTGTTTATATTCGTATTTAAAAATAACCGTAAACATGTGTCATTTCAACATAAATAACAATTGATGCCTCATTCTCTTTGAGCTTCATATGTTTCACTTGTGTCAATTAATTTCTTATCCAAATGAAACAAGAGCAATAAAACAACGCCTACAATATTGTTTAATTTCACTTATTTCATAGTTACACATGACATATTGATTGAACATTGACATCTTTTTGTCAAATATGGCTTTCTGATGCTTATCATATACACTTTTTCTGTGATGTTTGAGTAGTCATCAACATTTTGCTATGCGTTAAAATCATAATCATCTGCAATCATGACAAGCACCCGGCTGTTAGCCAAATACTGCATAAATGTGTGAAAAAAGTTTTTTTTTATTAAGATTTCGCATAGTTTTTGTTTAGTTTTATTACTCACGAACCGCTCGATGATTATTTCCATTAAAACAAACATAAGTGAAAAAGTTGAATGTCATTGTATCGGGTATTGTTTCAGACGGCTCAGTGCCGCCCCAGGCTGAAAGGCTCTCCAAGCGGTCTCCAGGCAGCCAGGTCGCCTTCAGCGTCGCCATGGAGAAGAGCGCCATCGTGCCAACAGGGTCGCGACTTCCGTTCGACAGCGTTCTTACCAACATAGGCGGACATTACAACGCCAACAACAAAGAGTTTGTTGCCCCTGTGACGGGAACATATGTATTCACTGTAAACGCGGTCTGCGGGACGTACAGTTACATGCATATAGCTGTGTACCAGAACGAGGTCCCAGCGTTCAGGTCGCTATGCGACAACAGGACCGGGTCGTCCCAGCAACAGAGCGGGGGTATCACTCCACTTCGTCTGACCCACGGGGACAAGGTCAGCGTGAGGATGGTGTATCCCCTAGCAACTAGCAGCGAGGCCTATGGAAGCGGTATGACGTCATTCTCGGGATTTCTATTGTAATGACATGAACACAATAGCATTAGGTGGTGATAGCACGATACGAATCTGATCACAAACAGTAGATGTATAACGATTGAAATGTAAGTCCTGAGCACATTTGCACTGCAATCCATTACAATCATTTCAAGTGCGTTATTAACTGATTCGTATTGCTCGTTTGATACACTATTTATATTATAAGTCCTAGGGTATAATGCTCGTGATGCTGGTTATTTATTGGTAATATTTATTTACGAGCGAAAAACTTCTGAGAATGTGTTCCATGTAAACGTGGTAAGAATTCCTGCAATACATGTTCTCGTTCTCATGTGTGACATCATCATACTCACCTAATATAACATTATACTCACCTACTATACCATTATACTCACCTAATATACCATTATACTCACCTACTATAACATTATACTCACCTACGATATTATCATTATCACCTTTGCCAAGTGTCCAAGATGTGGTCTACACTTCTCTAGTGTTGATTGGGAGACTATCTCATATGTATTTTTACAACTCAAGTTTTTATCAACAGAAAAGTAAATGTTATATAATGACTTTATATGTATTTCAAAATGTTGGTTATACATATTTATTTGTTTATACATGATTACATAGATATTTATACATGTTATATTGCCTATATTTGTTCCTATTTTGTGCAATGTAACCCGTATCCTTACGTTAAGTAACATGTTTAATTGTTTGTATTCTGTTTTATTTTTAAATGTTAGATACATGAGAGATTCCTTCATGTCTGTTTAATGCATCTTTTTTGTATACATTTTTCATTGAGAAACGTTTTTATCATAGGCTTATTTAACTTACTAACATATTTTATTCTTTATACTAGTGTGTTTTTTAACATGTCATCGTTTACATATTATTTAATGTATTTATTGACATGCATTCATTGAATCATGTTTGCAATATGTTGTTGCTGTTGTTGTAATGTTTGTTGTTGTTTGGAGCATGAAGTGGTGGTTATTAAAAAAAATAAAACATTAATTCATCACTTTATAATGTTTTATATAACCATGTAATTATCCCTTGCAGTTTAGACACATTGACAATTACAGATGTCTGTATAAGGAGCATAAAAAGTCGCCTTGAGCATTCTTTAAGTCAGACAGAAGTTGAATGGATGACTAACGCACTGAACGAAAGATTGAAACGATACGCGTTGACACATACGAATCATCCCGGCATCAACTGGGCGAAACTACATTAAGCTTCATTTATAAGTCAGGATGGTCGTCATATGCCCAGATTCACCAACCTATTCTTAGACTTAAGAATAAAGAATTGACTTTGGAAACAGACAAAATACGTCCAGCGTTTGAATATATACAGGCTTTCACTGGTGATTATTTCATTAAAATAATGTTCTACATGAAAAATGCTGTAGATAGAGGTAGTTAATACCAAGTTTGAATAAAAATTAAAGCAATTAATACATGTTCAAATTTGAAGAATTTTCTTTATTTTTCTTACTTTTTACACATAAGAATTGTTTGGTGAATACGGGCCCTGGTCTGTCGTTTAATATCCCCGAAGAACGAACGCTG
Source organism: Dreissena rostriformis (assembly GCA_007657795.1). NCBI lineage: Eukaryota > Metazoa > Mollusca > Bivalvia > Myida > Dreissenidae > Dreissena > Dreissena rostriformis. The sequence goes on from VMBQ01004063.1 coordinate 18,641, forward strand.
GAGATTTAGTTTATTATTGTACACTTTGTTTTGAGTCGAAATCCTTTGTCGCGATACTGGCTGAAACGAGTAAAAGATTGTTCAAAGACATTATGAGCAAGACAAGCCAACTTCTCAGCGATTGTATCTCAAAGCTGAATACAAGATAGATCCGTGTCACTGTAAAAAGAATTAGAATAGCTGGGTCTGGCAGTGGGATAGTTCAGGAAATCTGTGATTTAGATAACTCATTCCTCATGGGCCAATGCGTGGCTCTTTCTAAGAATAGCCTCATGTTCTGGCTGGTACTTGGTATAGCTCGATTGGTCACTGTCGGCTTGAGTACTACTTAAAAGAACCCCGATAACGGAAAATATACTACAATGTACCCGGGAATACTAACGCTAAATTGGTCGTTGTCGGCTCATTTTTTTTTCAAATTATGTGCATATGTATGTCAATATTCTTTAAAATGGCCTCTATATTATCGAAACTCTTACTCAAAGGCATATTGAGACAGGATTTGTTCAAAAGAAATTTTGTTAGGTAAAGTCGTAGCGCGTTTAACGATATTGGATTTTGGCGGGAATAAAACTCGGGTACAGTTTAATATTGGACGAGTGCTTCTAAGCGTATTTTTCGTACCCGGGGTACATTGTAGTACCCGGGGTACTTTAAAGTAGTACCCGAGCCGACAATGACCAATTGAGATCAAGTATACAACAGACGGTATATAGTATAGGCGACCTCGGAATTAATAACGGGACGTGAACGCGCTCCATGTTTCCTCTTGTATAAGTGGGTTTTAGAATTACCATAAGAACATTTGAAAATATGTGTATTCCAATGTAAGTGACTGATTTTATCCAAAAACGTTTTACTTTTTACATAGGAATTAACAAGAGTAACTATTGTATACAAGTTCACATTATATTGCATGGCTATCCAAAGAAGCATTGGCTTTGTTCCACATGTTCACACACATACGCTTTGACATTACCTTACGCTTATTCAATGTTTCTTTTTTTAGTACAACGCACCATTTTTCCGTAACAGTGAAATTGACTTTTCAAGACTGACCGTAAATGCAATCCCAAGCATGGTCTTCGTGAGAGTAACCTACACACAGCATGTTAATGCAATATCTCCATCCAGACTAAAACTATTGAGCGGAAGCTGTTTTCTATTTTTAGTAAAAGTGACCCTGACCTTGACCCGTCATGCCCCAAATACAATCACTGGCTAGCTCGCTATGCAAGCTCGCATTATCCAATGTTTCATCATGATTGGTCAATGCAAACTAAAGATAATGACCGTAAACCAGCTGTCTGACGCCGCCAACCCGACCCCCCCCCGTACCCGCCAGTACCCAATCAAGTAACAGGATGATCAACTTCGTTGCAAACCTGGTTCACAAAGGTGATTATATCCCACGGTCCTATACGCACTAGACAAGATCAGTCTTCGCCGTGGCGTAATGGATATGGTGTCCGCCTAGCGATCGGGAGGTCATGGGTTCGATTCCATTCTGTGGGAGCGTTTCTTTAGATCTCCTCCATAGTCACCAAGTACTGGTTCTAGTCCCAGGAAACGGACTCGAGCGCATTTCAAATAACCCCTAGGCTTTCGATGCAATCGAGCTAAAATAAATAGGTTTTAACTAAGATCAGTCTTTATTATTACATTAATGGCCTTATCAAATTCTTGCCTTACCATTTGCACGTGATAATCTTTATGCAATAAATCCTATTTTTACAAACATCGCCGAAAACAGGATACAAAGCTTACTTTTTTGCACGTCGTACAGGACAGAGATCGTGTCGTTTTCATGAACTGAGACAAGTTAATTGGCAATTCATTAAAAATAGATCTGCTTTACGCATTTTGTGGTGAAATAAATTGAATGTCGATTGATGCGACATTAGATAACGATATTTTAATTGTATTCGTATACGCCTTTTTGTGAATGTACAACAAGGAAAGCTCAAATCGGCTTCGTCTTAATATTTTTAATGAATGTGTAAAAATACACGTACACGTGCTATATTGACTAGATACACGCATTCATGTTCCGTGTTAGGATCTAAAATTACGTTTTGTTGGGATATACAATTATTTTTACGTTTATTTCGTATTAAAATGACATTTTTTATATTGTGAAATCGTGCAGCTTTGGGTGTGTTGAAACATTACCAAAATGTCCTGTTACATGTCCTAACATCCTTTTAATTAAATGGCCTATATTTAGATCTGACAATTAAGACCAATAGCTGTCCAGATAGTTCTGTACAAGGCAAAAATTGTGCACCGTGTACCTTTGTTTATTATTTTAGATGTGGACAAACTATGAAATAGTATTGAATTGTACTTGTACATGAGCTCAACAAAAATATGGATCTATTTATATTTGTGTCTTTTATGAAATCAATGCTTATATATACCAATAAACGATAGAATTGTTATGTGATATAAGTAATGTTTTTGGAAGGACATGCGCACTAAAACTGATGTTTTTATTCATGACGCTTTGGATTTTCAATGGAACATAAAAAACACAGTCATTGTTTATAAAAAAAGACTTTATTATGCAATAAAATGCAATATACAACATAAAAAGATATTATATAACAATTTTAAATTAGTGTGCATTATAGCACAGTGTATAAAAGAAGTGTAACGCACATACACGCTGACATTGTATGCCGATTTAGTACAATAACAACAGAAAACAATATCCACAGCTCACACTAAACATAGCGCACATGTGATAAGTTTTATTTTTAGCAGAAAGATTGACACATGTGATATAAAATACAAAATTAGTATTACAAACATAGATCAATATAATAAATGATATATTATTTAATGCATTATGTCGCTTAAACATGATAAATGTGTTGTAAAGATGAATTATATACGATATAAGAACACATAAATAAATGTTAAAAATTGTTTACATTTATATATTACACATACACTCAAATTATACAATAATAAAGCTATTAAATGATATGCGTTTAAATGATATGGCGTCGTTATCTAAATACCGGCGATATATGTGTATAACTTATCGCAAAGAACTTTGGGACATAGCTTCAAAGCAAGAGTATGTTTCCCTTTATAATATTTCGATACTTCGCCTAAATAAAACAAAACAAGGGGTCCATGATACAAACGATTAAATGGCTTATAATTAGTATGATACACCTTTATTCAATATGTACTGAGAAAACTCCATTTGCTTAATGTGTTTTAAGTCCATTTAAAAACCATATTGGAAATTAAAAAGTTTTAAACATAACGATTAAATAAATCAAGTAATTATTTACAATTTCACGAAGAAGAAACACGCCAAATATAACACGTTCACACATAATGCACGTTAACAAAGATTCTTTACAACAAACAGCAACGCCCTATGGATACTAATTGGCATGTTTCAAAAGTTTTCATTTGTGAAGATTTACATACTGCGCGCATCGGAAGGTATGACAAATTACTTCATAACAATGAGAACTTCATAAAAACGGCCAAATGGTTAACAATAACAATTTGCTTCTAAAACTTCTCATAGACTTATGTTACAAGCAAAGTAGTTATTACTTGGTAAGATTAACCTGTTTATATGGAATGTCGCGGGCGGTTTATGGCGTGAGAAATCATAACGTATGATTTGTGAGTGGCTCAGACGACAAGGCCACTCCGCGATGAGGTGTATTGATACAGTTTCAATTTCAGATACAGGGCGTCATAGAGTTGCACGCCCGATGTACACCGCGCTATGCGCCAATTAATCACAAGGAAAATACGAATGATATGAGAATTTGATAATGAAGTTACGACACATGACTCATAGACACACGTTAATAAGCTTGCTTTAAAGTTACGAGAGCACAGTTACTTACAGCGGAATAAACGCAACACAAATGTGTATATCCTTTGCCATCCTAAAGCAGTTCAATGTGCGTAATTCTAAGTTTATGTGGTCCTTCCGTCTGTGGCTGCATAATGTGAGGACCCGGAGTGTGTCCCTGCGTATCTGCCTAAATAACTCAATAAAGGGGGTACTTCATTTGAATTATAGCTGCAATATCAAGCTTTTTTTATTTACTAAATGCATTCAATTTCGGTATGGTCTTGAGCTGTGGGGGCGGGGGGGGGGAAGCGGAGTACCAGAGGGAAATTCCCGCCAACCAAACTCACATGCACCGGGATTAGGTATTGGGCACGGGTAGCCTAGTAAAGAAGTATATGCACCAACCATTGCGCTAGCGGACAGCCAGCTTAAACATTTCTGCCTTGGGTCATCGCCACATGGAAAAGGATAGAAGTGCACCATATGAATCTATTGTATCGTCGTAATTCTGTTTCCAAGACTTTTGTTATAAAGATCGCTTAAATTACGATGCCGAGGTAGGAACCTTTCACCTGTTACAGACCCATTCAGCGACTTTCACATATCACATAACAAGCGTTCTATGAAAATATAACACCCAAAGGTCATACACTGAGATTCGTATACATTATTATGTCACTGCACCCCAACAGAATGTTAGGTCCCGTTGGCGTCCACTTCCGCCGCGCCATCCTCCTCCTCCAACATGGGCTTCACCTCGCCCTTGTGCTGCATCCGCCTTATCTCCTCCTGATGTTTCCGCTTGAAGAAGCCGCACTGGAATGAATTCACTTCAATATAAAAAGAGTATATATGACTTTATTACCCATTTTCGAGTGGTCCTTGTAATTTGTTTAGTGTGATTTATGGTATTGCTTTCGATCATAGTAACTTGATAGTAACTGTTGAAGTTCGGGAACACTGTATGTAAGCATTAAAGCAACTTTGAATAAGTCGGTGCAACATTTGAAACAAACATTAACATGTAAACATTCACTTAACAAGCATATAGCGGACCTAAAAAAAGCCGATGACTTTTGAATCAAACAATTGCAGCTGAACATTAATGGAGCCTCGTTCTAGGAAGACTGGGTTGAAGCATGTGTGTTGTCCCAAATCAGGTACGACACTTTCCGCTTTTATGGAATATTTTGTTTCAAGAATGTCTCCTCTAATAGAAAATCCAGTCAAGGCGACACGTGTCGTCCCTGATTAGCCTTTGCGGACTGCACGTGCTAATCTGGGACGACACTTTACGCACATGCATTAAAACCCGTTTTCTCAGAGCGGGGCTCATATATTTTACCGACTGAAAACCAGCCGGGTACGAACCTTCCAGAGAACGAAGACGACCAGCAGGATAAGCAGGAGTCCTGCAATAACGCTGATCAGAATTATCCACCAAGCGAGCGGCTTCCGGGGCGGCGTCACCGGAACTAGGTCAGTGAACACCTACAATTACCATAGCAACCGAGTCAGGCAATTGCGAAAGTGGAACCAGTACTTTGCACATAGATGTAACTCACGTTCGCTCAAATACGCTTTATAAGATTGTGTGATACGCTGTGCTAATGCAATACACAAAATGGCTTTTAACGACGAAACTCGCATTGCTTAGTACACTTGGCAATCCCGTGTCTGCATGTGAGTCTCGCTCTGTGAAAGGGGGTTTAATGCATGTGTGTGCAGTCCGAACAGGCTAATCAGGGACGACACTTTTCGCTTTTATGATATTGTTCGTGTACAGAAAGACTCTTCTTGACGAAAATCCAGTTTTAGCGAAAAGTGTCGTCCCTGGTTAGCCTGTGCGGACTGCAAAGGCTTATCTGGGACGACACTTAAGGCACATGCATTAAACCCATTTTTTCACAGAACGAGGCTCAGCATGTCTCACTTACGTCGGTAACGTGTGTGGTGGTGTCGGTGATGAGACGTTCTAGTCGGTCGAGGCGCACGAACGCGTCGGAGCGGATAGTGAGCGTCTGCCCACCCTGGAACACAGTCGGCACACATGCAACACGGAGGCGGGTGGGTTTACATTGATATGATCAGTCATAGTAAGTTAAAAGTTTCCAGACAATTTTAGACATGTTGGTGAAAGGTTCGTTATACATCGTTAGAATATTACATTTAAATTAACGAACAAAAAATGGACATGTTGATTCAGTCACATTTAAAGCTTTTGATATAAATCTACCTTTGTATTTAAGAGCAAACACTTAACATTCCTAAGTATAAAGAATTGGCTTTATAAATTTATTCGCTGTGCAGTGTTTGCACATATAGCATGTGCATGCACACTGCCCGTCCAACCACGGCAGCGATTACCGGTACCTCCCATTCGTTTTAACGGTCTGATAGGGGCTGTGCTCGGAACCACCGAAATTCTACATACACGGCGAGTGTGTCCCACCGTGTGCAGGGCGGGATGCTTACCGTGACGACGTCAAGCGTATCACCCGCCACGTGGAAAGTCAAGGTCACGACGGCGCTCTCTCTGGCCGGTATGTCCGATAGTTTGCAGTCGTAGCGCGAGCATCTGTGCTTGTTACAGTCCTGAAACCCAGCCGGAAGTTGGACAAACATATGATAGCTTTGTTTGAAAGAAACAGTTATAATTAAAAAATAAAATAAAAAATAAGATCACAATTTAACAACATATGGTTATTGTATACAGGGGATACTATTGTTATATTGCTTTGGTACATAAATGCATTTTATCATTGTCCAATTAAATAGGTTCATTTCAATTATTATTTGTACGCGTTAAATAAAAAAAAAAATCGTTCTTTTTTTTTTTTNTTGGTCTCTTTGAGATCTATCTGTTCGCTTACAGTGTTCCGTAGCGGAGACAGGGATTTAGCCTCTCCTACGTTGACGTCGCCGGTCGACGCTGACGTCTTGACGCTGTAGCTGGGGCCGATATTCGCCGAGAACACCGCGGGCGCCTTGTTTTCCTCCATGTTGGGAAACTCGCACGTAATCCGACAAGGGGGTGGGCAGCTCCACTAGGGGTGGGTGTATAAAATGTAATCTAATCCAACCCGGAACATATGTTTTCCCAACAATTTAGCCCGGCGGGCGATTGTCCTCTCGGTAATTTAACATGGCCGACATATATTCCCTCTATTAATTAGCGCGGTGGACATAATATCACCCCTAAAGCCCGATAAATAAGTGAATTTAGCCCGGCGAAAACGTTCCTTCCGATAAAGCACCAAAATGATTGACATTTTTATTTGTGCAATATTATAGCAATGTTACTTTCCTTACGTGTGCCCTTTATTACATTGCAGGAAAATATGTTCCGTTTAATTATCAGTTTAACCTAGCATGCATATAAACAATATAAGTATTGAGATGGACTATTGCAATAATAAATAATTTATACGTGTCTTTAATAACAGACTTTAAAAGGCATCTTATTTTAAACGAAGTACCAACTACCAGTGGAAGCATTGCACATAAACTTCAACTTAAACAAACAATTGAAATAGACAAAAATGGCGTCACGTTGTTAATTCTATTAACCCAACAACATTTTTGTATATATGAGAGGCGCTCTAGGAAAACGTGGTTTAATGCATGTGCGTAAAGTGTCGTCCCAGATAAACCTGTGCAGTCCGCATAGGCTAATCAGGGACGACACTTTCCGTTTTATGGTATTTTTCATTTAAAAGAAGTCTCTTCTTAGCGAAAATCAAGTTAAAGCGGAAAGTATCGTCCTTGATTAGCCTGTGCGGTTTCCATAGGCTTATCTGGGACGAAACTTTACGTACATGCATTAAACCCCGTTTTCCCAGAGCGAGGCTCAAATCGAATTCCCCTCAATCTCACCTCAGTAGTGTTCAGTTTGATTTGCACACGGTCGCTCTGCTGCACCTGTGGGAACTCAATCATGAGCAGTGCCGCCGGAAGTGGACTGGGACCCTGGTTCCGGAGCTCGTACACGTGCGTCACGTTGTAGCGCAGGCCGGGGTCAGCCAAGGCCATGATGGAGGGCCGGGACACACTGCGGGAAGGGAAGAGAAAAGGAGAGGATCATGAGGTCTACGAGTAGTCTAAATTATTGTTTTCTAACAGAGGCGCCATATTTTATTTCAAGATTGCAAACAAAAACATATACAACATGCAAAATAACACAAGACTGTAATGCAATCAGAGAGGAAAACCCCCACATGAAACACATCTTAAGGTATAATAGAAGTCAATGGCATACAAAGCATATACGTTGTCTCTACGTTTACTATACATATATTAGAAGGCTTTAACATTATACACAGACGTTGAAGCTAATACATATCGGTTTGCTTCATAAATGTTTTTTTTCATCCCGCGTGTCTGCGTGCCGGACTTACCCCTTGAAGGCGGTCGCCACCTTGTACTTCACGGGAATCTCAATCGTCTGCGTGTTGTCGTCTGCTTGAAGCTCATCACTCAGCGTCGTTGTGTTCAACCGGAAGTGGAGCTTTGTCTCCTTCACAGACTCCGGAACTACCATGTGTAGCCGAAACCTGGCGAGTGAACATGTCCATATAAAGAGTTACAATTTTCAAAACATTAAACTTAGGAATACAGTGACAGTATAACTGATCTTTATCCTAAAGCAATATAATACATACTGTATGTGAAATCTGCACAACACAACAAAGTAAAGTTATTTGCTGTTTGTCGTTAATTGGTTCCTTTTTTCTTAACACCTCACCTGACACCTGTATTATTAAACATGGGGTTGCCAAAGGAGCAGACGAGCATCTCCTCGGCGTCCTTGTCCATTTTCGGCACGTGCTTCCTCTGAAGATACTCGAGGGAATCCACATCCGAGTCGGCGTCATTCGCCTCCCCTAGCAACTCGATAAACCCGCACTGCACCTGGAACACACAGAACTCAGAGTTAGAAATATTGATATGAGCCTCGTTCTAGGAAATCTGGGTTTAATGCATGTGCAGTCCGCACAGGCTAATCAATGACGACACTTTCCGCCTTAACTGGATTGTTGCTAAGAAGATACTTTCTTTAAACGAATAATACCGTTAAGGCGGAAAGTGTCGTCCCTGACTGCACAGGCTAATATGGGACGACACAAATTGAAAATCGAAAAATTGACATATATCAAAGTCGCATTCGTGTAGTGATTATTGTGTCCGCCTTCTGACGGTGACGACCGAGAGGTCCCGATTCAATCCTGCGTTTGGGAGCGTTCTCAGAGACACCAAGTACTGGTTTTTTTTCAGTTAACGGACTCGAGAGTTTCTATGTAAGCCTCAAGGTTTCGATAAATGTATCTAACATAAAAAGGTTTAAACTAAAAAGAATAAGACTTCGCCGAACGGACCTCCGTCTCCCCGAACATTTTCTCCACTTTCTGATAGCGTATCGACTTCGGGAACGCCACAAACAGGTTGGACCCGTAGCTGGGGTCGCCGCTCTTCTGGATGCTCACGTCCAACACGAGACTAGAAGTTCCCAGGATGAGGTTCCCGGCCTCCTGCTGGTACTCAGCCGTTGCTTCCAGGCTGAGGTCGGTGCGACACTTGTTGTCCGGGCAGTTCTTCTTGAACTCAAGCTGAACCGGAAATAAATAAAAATTACACAAAATAAATATAACAAAATTAAAACAGAACCCTATAAGTTAATATAATCGTGGTTTACAAAGTAAATATTTATGAATTAACAGTATTGACCTCAACAGGATTAACTTTATGTTGTTATAAATCGCCATCGCGTTTTAACTAGCTAATAACACACAAACACCACGTGACTAAGTCAAAAGTAACATCGTGTCTCACCCGCTCTACGGCGATCATCAGGTTTCGGTTGGGGTCGTCTCCGCTGAAGCTGTTGATTGCCGGCTGCATGTCCCCCGAGGACGCGAACTGCAAGACGCTGTAGGAGGCCTGGATGCGCACCGGGGTCACCAGGTCCGCGGCCGTCTGCAAGGCAAACACGCAATGAGATGGGCATACAATCATTCTGGACGACAAATAGAATGCGATGAACATACAATCCTTCACTGAGCTTGTGGACGACGGATAAAAGGTCTTCTGGGTCCAGTATCATGAACATTTTAATTTCTTAGGCCCAACTCATAAGATGAGATTTGAGTTTCCAATCAGCTGAGTATTGAGAATGTCGGTCAGCTTACGAACAATCTCAACTCTCAGCTTTAAAAATATGCACATATTCCTCCTAAAAATCGAGTAAAACTTTTCTTTTTTTCTTTTTTTCTTTTTTAAGGGTAAACTTGAGCTTATCTCAAAAATTAAGAAAAGTTTGAGTCACATTATTGACTTAAGTGCGTGTGTGATACTTGGCACATGTGGAAACGTTTCAATGGGTCAATGAGCATCTTGCTGACATTTTTTTGAAAGTGAACGTAAATTTAGACTTCACACATTCAAACTTATACCATGTAAATATTATTTGAAGTTCAAATTGTGATATGTATAACGAAAAGACGTTTATTTTCTGGACGATATGAGTATATATGGCATTCATTTGCTATACATGGAATAGAATCGATCTAGTTAGTATCATCATCATATCACGACAATCAGCAGCATCGTCAACGTCATCATCATTATCAACAGCAACATTCTCATATTCATCATCACATCATCAAACCATTTATTTTACCTTTATCGTCAGTGTTTGAGTTACACATGTTCTGTCACTGTGGAAGACTTTCAGCACAGATGACGTCATTCTGCCTCCTCTGTCGAACATGATTCGGTTATACTCGCCCATGTAGGTGTCTAGATCTATGGTGACGTTGAACCCTGCAAAATACCAACGCGACCTTCTTTAAGCACGTTAAAAATGAATCGCGCTCTGAGAAAACGGGGTTAAATGCCTGTGCATAAATTGTCGCCTTAGATTAGCCTGTGCAGTGCGCACAGGCTAATCTGGGACGACACTTTCCACCATGACTGGATTTATGCTAAGAGGGTACTTAATGGACTTTAAAAGCAAAATACCATAAAAGCGGAAAGTGTAATCCCTGATTTACCTGTGCGGACTGCACGGGCTTATCTGGGACGACACTTTACGCACATGCATTAAACCCCCTTTTCTCAGGGAGCGACTCATTAATGTTTAAAAACGAATTTGTTTATTTCACACGACTTGTAAGTACGTGGATAATCATGATCCCTGATTTCACAGTGCCTATATGCATATGTAATTATGCATCCAATACAGATGTTGTGCTGTGATGATAATGAATGATTGAACTTATTGACAATGGTCAGGTATGAAGGTTTCATTAAAGTTGACTTAAACGGATTATTCATTTTTGTCATTTACAAAATATGTGACGTAGCAACATCAACACATGTCTCGCTGATCGTGGTGTTCATGATTGAACAAGCGCTAAACAGTATATGAATTTCCTAGACGACAATTTGAGTCTAGTTTACACCCCCAGACAGGTCACGGCACTAACGTATGTAGGTGACGGTGAAGTAGTTGTACTGCAGACACGTGGTGATCCTCAGCGGGACCGCCGCCGTTATGGAGGGCTCAATCAGGGTGACGGAGGAGGTTAGAGTCAGCTGCACGTTGATCACGGGCTTGCCTAGGAACAGGTAGGCCTGGTCGGACATGTAGGCGCCCACCAGAAGGTCTGAAACACACACGGTGCGGCTCAATTGGTCGTTGTCGGCTCAGGTACTACTTAAAAGTACCCCGGGTACTCTTAAGTATACTACAATGTACCACGGGTACGGAAAAAACGCTTGAAGGAACCCGACCGTACTCTCGATACGTGTGTGTATATTTTCCGTACCCCGGGTACTTTGTATTATACTTAAGATTGCCATGGGTACTTTTAAGTAGTACCTGAGCCGACAATGACCAATCGAGCCATAGTTGGGGTGACATGTGATAATGTTGTATGTAAAGCAAGCTATTTGTAGACGATTTACATTAACTTGACGAAGCGGAGGTGGGGTATCCGCGATCGTCCCTTATTTTATTTGTATTTCTTAAATTATTTCATTTCATTTATATTGAATCTCACTCGCATTTTACGGACAGAGTAATACTTTTGGTATATGTGCTTCTGTTTTATGCGAGTTTTTTTCACGGCTGTATCTAAGAAACAAAATGAAGTTCATACTTCTGTCGGGTTAAGACTTTCTGTTATTGGATTTAAAGAAAACTGATTGGATGGAGTAATAATTTTATATAATTTACTACTAAAATATAGACCGATTACTGGCCAACTCAATATCTGATTAACAAGTAGTACAATGACTGAAACTGTCTTTTTTTCAATCCCGTCCCATTTTCGATCACTAGCAATAATATTCATATGTACAGACTGCCAACGCGAGGCATTACCGTTGATGCCATTTTCGTCAAAATCCATAGGTCGCGAGAAGGATATCCCAAATGATAGGAGTGTGGGCGCGAGGTCCCGGGCGGCAAGTCGCTGTGAGTAGTGGTGCCACACCCCAAGCTTGCAGCCGTTGTAGATGTACACCGCCCCCTGCATGGCCTCACCCTCGTACGGGGCGCCGACCACGATATCTGCAAACACAGATGTTGAATGTTTGCTATAGCGTGATATGATAAGGAAAAAAAACGAGAAAAAAAACATCTATGTTTTGGTGTTGTTCTTGCTAGAATTTACCTATCCATTATTTCTTTTACCAAATGTGTCTTTAATAAAATTAAATAACACAATCTCTACCATACGAAACTTATTTTCAGATCTGATCTCCCGAAACGCACAATTTTAGTTCCTCCAACATTACCAACATGCTATTCTGAAGACTGTTCCAAACGGAAACATACAAATGATTACAAGTGCAATCACGGAGACATACACTGATTATAAGTGCAATAACGGAGACATACAACTGATTATAAGTGCAATCACGGAGACATACAACTGATTATACGTGCAATAACGGAGACATACTACTGATTATAAGTGCAATTACGGAGAAATATAACTGATTATAAGTGCAATAACGGAGACATACAACTGATTATAAGTGCAATCACTGAGACATACAACTGATTATAAGTGCAATAACGGAGACATACAACTGATTATAAGTGCAATCACGGAGATATATAACTGGTTATAATTGCAAGCACGAAGACTTCCAACTGACTATAATAACAATTACGGAGACATATAACTGGTAATAAGTGCAATAACGGAGACATGTAACTAATTGTATGTGCAATGACAGAGACATACAAGGTTTATAAGTGCAATGACGTACCGGTGAAACCGTCCATGTTGAGGTCCCCCATGCTAGCGATGGCGGTTCCGAATCTGGCGCCCGCGGAGCCACTTCCGGTAAGGCGTTCCTTCTGTGGTTTTAAAGTCTGCAAGCAAGTTAACGATGAGATGTACTCTAGTGTGCTATCCCGCCCAATGGCTATGGAACTTCCATCGTATAGAGTTTGCGGTCCATAGTAAAATAATGTTTAGAGACTTATGATTTCAGTAGATATTAACAGTAACCGGCTGAAGAAGCAAAGATACTACTTACAAAGTCATCCTGCCCAAGATACACCAGGACGAGGCCGGTTTCGTGAGCCGCGGTGTCTGAGAACAGCGGGGCGCCAACTATGAGGTCATCACGTCCGTCCTTGTTGACGTCAGCGGAACAGAGGGATGCGCCGTAGAAACCGTTCATTGGAATCTGAAAACATGCCATAGGAAGGTGTGAGATTGATGGTAAATGATCGTAAAAGCAATCAGCCAGTGCGGGGGATACACACGGGACCTCTCGCTAACATTACGGAGATTCACCGGCACAATGATTGCTAGGGGACCGTATATTTTCCAAGAGAGACAAATAAGCCTAGCATTGCTTAGACAAATAGACGTTTAACATAACACCAACGACGTTTAAGCGTCCTATACACATATTTTCGTATGTTTGATAAATGTCATTCATTGTATTTACCAACAAAACTATCATAACTGAAATTAAAGTAATATTTATAATATCCAGACAAATAACATACATACAAAGTGCCTATACAGTGCCTTTATAGAATAAACACCGATTAAGGATGTTTATGTTATGCATCCTGTTTGGATGTTTACTGATGATTGGTTATCTCACCTGACTGTTGCCCAGCTCGTTGCCATTAAGCGACAGGAAGGGCCGCTCCGCCAGGAACTCCTTTCGGTCTCCCTCGTAAAGCAGCACCTGCAGCGACAGACACGACCCGGGGTAATGCGCATGCGTGCACACGTGCAACAACATTGTAATTTAGGTATAACGATTTGTAAAGTAAAAGCAAATCCCGACTATGAACAGTTTACTTCTGTTAAATTGACCAAAATGTTAAGAATCATTGTAACACAATCAGGATTCACTTACATTGCATACATATTTTAGGTCGATACTAAAGTTGATTTGTAGTGTCCATATAGACGTAGATTTATTCAATGATACATTGTAAGTCATGTTTTGCTGTATTTCATTTACTACAGTGTACAGTTTCGTAATAAGTTGCCTATACAAACTATATAAAGTGAAGTTACCGTTTACTCAGTGCAAAGTTAAAAAAGATCATCGCACCTTTCCGGTTAATTCATATCTCGGTGAGCCGATGGCGAAGTAAGTCTGGCCATTCCCGAAGTACTGACCACTCGTCATTGCGTACCCTGCACGTGGAAATAAACCAGTGAGTGAACCTGAATATCACACCAGTGAGCGCACGTGAATATCACACCAGTGGGAGCACGTGAAAATCACACCAGTGAGCGCATGTGAGTATCACACCAGTGAGCGCACGTGAATATCACACCAGTGTGTGCAGGTGAATATCACACTAGTGAGCACACGTGATTATAAAACCAGTGAGTGCACGTGAATATCACACCAATGAGCGCACGTAAATATCACACCAGTGAGTGCACGTGAATATCACACCAGTGAGTGCACGTGAATATCAGACCAGTGAATGCACGTGAATATCACACCAGTGAGTGCACGTGGAAATAACACCAGTGAGCGCACATGAGTATCACACTAATGAGTGCACGTGCATATCACACCAGTGAGTGCACGTGGATATCACACCAGTGAGTGCCCGTGGAAATAACACTAGTGAGCGCACATGAATATCACACCAATGAGTGCACGTGAATATCACACCAGTGAGTGCAAGTGAATATCACACCAGTGAGTGCACGTGGAAATAACACCAGTGAGCGTACGTGGAAATAACACCAGTGAGTGCACATGAATATCACATCAGTGAGTGCATGTGGAAATAACAATAACACCAGTGAGTGCACGTGAATATCATATCAGTGAGTGCACGTGGAAATACCACCAGTGAGCGCACGTGGAAATAACACCAGTGAGTGCACGTGGAAATAACACCAGTGAGTGCACGTGGAAATAACACCAGTGAGCGCATGTGGAAATAACACCAGTGAGTGCACGTGGATATCACACCAGTGAGTGCACGTGGAAATAACACCAGTGAGCGCACATGAATATCACACCAATTATTGCACGTTAATATCACACCAGTGAGTGCACGTGAGTATCACACCAGTGAGTGCACGTGGAAATAACACCAGTGAGCGCACGTGGAAATAACACCAGTGAGTGCACATGAATATCACAACAATGAGTGCACGTGAATATCACACCAGTGAGTGCACGTGAATATCATATCAGTGAGTGCACGTGGAAATAACACCAGTGAGTGCACGTGGAAATACCACCAGTGAGCGCACGTGGAAATAGCACCAGTGAGTGCACGTGGAGATAACACCAGTGAGTGCACGTGGAAATAACATCATGAGCACACGTGAATATCACACAAGTGAATGCACGTGAATATCACACCAGTGAGTGCATGTGAATATCACACCAGTGAGTGAACGTGAATGTCACACCAGTGAATGCATGTGAATATCACACCGGTCAGTGCACGTGGAAATGACACCAGTGAGCGCACATGAATATCACATCAGTGAGTGCACGTGGAAATAACACCAGTGAGCGCACGTGGAAATAACACCAGTGAGTGCACGTCGAAATAACACCAGTGAGTGCACGTGGAAATAACACCAATGAGTGCACGTGAAAATAACACCAATGAGCGCGCGTAAATATCACACCAGTGAGCGCGCGTGAATATCACACCAGTGAGAACACGTGAATGTCACACCAGTGAATGCACGTGAATATCACACCAGTGAGTGCACGTGAATGTCACACCAGTGAGTGCAACCGGAAATCACATCAGCGACTGCACATGTAAATCACATTAGTAGGTGCACGAGCAGTTGAGAGTGAAATGAATGACTATGTAAGTTTAAAAAAAAAACAACACAAGAAACATGGCAACGCCACGAAACCAATCTATTCCTGCATGTTAACTTCCATCACATTTGTTGTTGCTGTTTTAATAACAGTGACCTTAACCTTAACCCGACTGGCCCCAAATGAAGTACCATGCTAGGTCTGCATATAAGCCACACTCATACACAATGTTAAAGAAATACCTCCATCCAAACGCAAGTGATTGATCGAAAATATTTTTCTATTTTTAGCAACAGTGACATTGCCGTTCACCCGACAAGAACAAAATACAAAATACAAGCTTGCTTTATCTCAAGTTTCAACAAGATTGGTCTATGTAAAATATGTTTTTGACCGGAAACCACCAGTTTGAAGCCACCCGCCGGCCCGCCCGGTTGCCATAGTTCGATCTAATAACATAGATTTTCAACTTCGTTGAAAATGAACATTGATACGTAAAAGTCCTATTTTACTGGTTAGTTCCTTGTTGCTGCTGATATTTCCGTTATTGTAAGTGTACCGTTAATTGGACTTCACAAGCCAAGAACGACATCATATAACACATAATAAATAATAGTTGTTTGTTTTTAGTGCAAGAGTTCATATTTACCTGCCATTTCTGATATTTCCGAAGGCGGGTTTTCATACTGGGAGATGTGATCGTCTTTTTTCCTAATTTCGATGTCTATGAAGCCTCCAGTCCATGTGTACAGGCCCGGTGCACCCAGCAACAAATCAAGACCCTGAAAATGGGGGAAACAACTTCATATAAGCATATAAGATTTGGGTTTTGCCTAATGGTACATCTCGATTTACGTATTTCCAATTCATGACTTCAAGAACACACTGCAATTATATTCAGTTCATATAAAGATATATAGTTTTATAAAGGATTATAAAAATCTCTACATCCTATTATTATAATAAATAATTGAGACTCGCTCTGGGAAAACGATGTTAAATGAACGCGCGTAAAGTGTCATCCCAGATTTGCATGTGTAGGGACGACTCTTTCCACCTGGATTTTTGCTAAGAAGAGACTTCCTTTAAACGAAAAATACAATAAAAGCGGAAAGTGTCGTCCCGGAAAAGCCTGTGCGGATTTCACAGACTCTTTTGTGACGACACTTAACGACACATGTATTAAGTTTTTCCAGAGCGAGGCTCATTAATATACATGTGTATTTCTCCTTACATCCGCGGTGTAGTGTACAGCGGCGCCCAGGCTGCCCATACCGTAGTTGAGTATGGTCAGGTTTCCGGAAAGGATCGCCGTCTGCTTCTCGCCGTCCACCAGCGCCGGGATCTTGAGGATGTTGCTGGACACGAAGTCGAGAGGCAGCTCGTAGCACAAGCCGTTCATGAAGAAGTTGCCACTAGACAGGAAGTGTTGGTTGTACCAGCGACTGGCGCAGGTCTGAAAGTTCCATCGTCATTGCTATGATTATCAGTTTATAAGGTTATAGTAATAAATACATGTTTTATATGAGAAAGATATATAATAATAGCAAAAATTGTCATACTTCTACTACTAATACTACTCATAATTATAATAATAGTATTTTCGATTACTCAAAGTACAAAACTAGCCACTTGTTCAAAGTACTTGGCGAATTATATTGAAAATATATCATCAATTATTTTACTTCTCTATTCTTTGATGTGTTCAGTTTTAATTGTGCTATTTGTCTGTACGAAACTGCGCGTTCCATAGCGGCAGTTTTACGATGAGATTTGTAGCAGTTGATAGGGGGCCAGCAAAGAAGATCCAATATATTGTGCCTCGATCTGAGAAATCTGGGCGTAATGCATGTGCGTAAAGTGCCGTCCCAATTTAACATACAGGCTAAACAGGGACGACACTTTCCGCCTCGACTGGATTTTCGTAAAGGAGAGACTTCCTTTCAATAACAAAAATCCATAACAAAGCGGAGAGTATCTTCCCTGGGTCCGCACAGGCTAATCTGGTATGACAGTTTACGCACATGAATTAAGCACATATTTCCCAGAACGAGACTCCATTGATCACGTTGTACTCACGACGATGCCCCTGCTGGTGTCCACGTCCAGTGAGCCGCCCAGCCACTGATTGTCTTTGCCGTGCGTAAATATCCGGTTTTTGCCGCCGAACGCAGCAGTGTCGCTCACGTTGTTTTTCACCGCTGAAATAAGCAGTTAATTCGTTACACTAATTCTTACTGACAACGCGCGGTAGGCTTAAGGTAGTAAATTAATACTATGCTCGAGCTATATTAATTAACTGATCCGTTATCACATCGTACGGCTTAAGTAAGAAGTCGTGTAACTTCTATTATGACGTCGTCTTGTTCACTGCCGCGACGTCATTAAACGTTACTAACCAAATATGAAAAACTACTGACCTAATATGGTAAAATATACGGTCACCACGTGACCTAAATTAGCCAATGAAAAACGTGTACGAGGAAAGATGAATAAATTAATTTTACATCCAGAGATCTAATATTTGCGAAGTAAATTTAACGGACATATTACGGATCAAGAAGCTATTGTGAGAATACATGTTAACGCATATTAACATGTGGTCATTTAATATACTAATAAAACATATGATTCGGGTTAAATTGATCATTTGTCCGAGCTCAATTTTTTGGGATCCTTCGTTTCTTCAAATGGAAAACTTAATGAGACGTACCGTCAATAAGAATCTCCTCGCACTTGGCGTCCTTGTTACACCGGAAGAGGGCGCCTGGTCGCTCCACATCCGCTAGGAAGACTGGACTATTAGCTCGGGGCGCACCGACCAGGATCCTGGAAAAAAAGGGAGGCAAATGTAAAGCGCACATTTAGATTGGTTAAACCGGGTTGTCTTTCTTGCTTGTAATCTGACAATTGAAAGTACGAGTGTCGTGATATTTTCAATCAAAATACGAAGAAAGAATTGTGGTGTAATTAATATGCAACTCATTAATTTAAAAGTATATAGCTGTATAATAAAGTTCGTTCTCTGTTTCCCAAGGCTATACATAGGAAAAGAAACACACTCCTTTCTACATTTTTCTTGTGCTGTCAGGCTGTCAGGTAAAGTTGAGATTTCACCAGACATTACATGCCAAACGCAAATTGAATTTGCAATTATCTACTGACACATTCATTAACATGCCTAGATAGGTGTCTTCGACCGATTTAGATGTTTTACTGTAAACGAATGCTTAACCTTCCGGTTATTAGGTTTACAATATTTTGTGTGAATTCTATTTTTTTTTTTTTTTTTTTTTTTTTAAATTATCAACAAGGCAATGAACAGTATTCATTGAAATTCAGTAATATTGTTAGTGACCTCGAGTATAACTAAAATGAGCAAATTCAGTGTTGCCTTTTAAAGGCTTTATTAATATTTAAGATAATATTGACCATGTATATAAGTATATAAGCCCATTATTCTCGCCTGAAATACCTTCTACATTTTTTTTGTTTTGAAAATCATGTAACAATTTGGATCATTTTTACTACGTTTGATAATATTCGTATATTGTACATTAAGATTTTTAAAAAAATAGATTTTGAAGATTTCTGTCATTGAACAAATTGTTTTAAGCGTGAAGTAACTTCTCTGCTCCTGCTATAGCATGCTGACCATAGTGAACTTGTTCAAGATAGTAACTTCGATAAAGAAATGTAAGTAGGAAAAGTGAACACGGCTTTAGATTCATGTGTGGTCTCTTACATAGGAAAAGTGAACACGGCTTTAGATTCATGTGTGGTCTTCGCAGTTTTATTTCAGGGACAAAATGTGCCTGGGGCACAACAAACGATTGACCTTGGTCGTGCTAGTGACGTTTGGAACAGGTTATGTTCAATAACTTGCAAACATATAAAAACAAAAGGCACTCACCTGAGACGTCAATGAACTTAACTGCTCTGAGCAGGTAGTGTTCTGTTCAGTAGGTTTCACAATAAAACTACCACAACACATGGGAGCCATATTTTTAGTCAACCACAACAAAAATACTCAGCCGAGTTATCTTAATGAACAATACAATTTTCTTAGCAAGTGTCATGATAAGTGGGATACAAATGAGATTTCCCGAGATTTTAAAAGTTTGCACTATAGAAATATATGGAAAAATGCCCAGCTTCATGGTAGCCATGTTTTTCAATGGGCTAGGATCTTATCTCACGTGGCCGAGAAATCATAAGAACAAATGTTAAGACCAAGTTTCATGAAAATTTGAAAATAAATGTGGCCTCAAGAGTGTGCAAAAGTGTTTTTTTATCTATTCGACCTCATGACCTTGTTTTTGACCCTACGTGACACAATTGTAAACTCGGTCCAGATATTATTGAGACAAATGTACGAGCCAAGTTCCTTCTAGACTTGGAAAATATTGCATCTAGAGTATTCACGCGCTTTTGTTTCTTTAATTTGACCTAGTTACCTTGTTTATTACCGCACGTAACATTAAAACTCGATTGAAATAGCTTTTTCTTTAATTTGACCTAGTGACCTTGTTGTTTTTGTCCAGTTTTAAACTTGATCAAGATATTATTATGACACATGTTCTGAAGAATGAGGAGTGTGCTGGAAAATGAGGGTTCTTGAGTGTCCACACGCGTTTTCTTTCATTTTATATACTTACCTATATTTCAACCACAAGTAAAACAGTTCGAACTCAGTAAATACGAACTTTGTTCCATAAAAGTTGTGTTCAGGTGAGCTGTTAACACGATGGAGATTTAACCTGAAATGTTTTGTCAATAAAATGTGAATTCCTAACAGCTAGGATTCACTACGTAGTTATAAGACTGACGGGTTATCTCAATGTCAACGCTTTTAAACACTTTTGAACCCACACACCAGGTTTAAAGTCAACACAGTTACGTTCATATTTTACGATTATATCGCAAACCTGATGTATTATTGTTAAAGATATTGGTGGCAGGAGGCTTGCAATCTGGTCTGCTTATACAAAGCAGACTGTTTTCTATGAATTATGTTTTCTCGAGAATTCACATGCGTCAAATCAGACCGCGTAACAAAAAGGGGCTAAAATTGTCATTCGAAGTAGAAGTGCCATAGCCAATTGTGACATTTAAACATCAACCTTTTTTTACCATATGTAATTTTCATTTTTCATGGAATTTAAATGTTACAACAATATTGCCTCGGGGGGGGGGGATTTCGACTGGGGGGGNGGATTTCAACTATTTTATTAGTATTCAATATTTGAACAATATCAGTTATTTAGCAAGATATGGGTATGCTTCCCATTTATTTTCCCCTCTGTACTGATTGTATACACAAAGTTTGAATAATGGTTTTACATCATTCTCCCTCACCCCCAGAATCCCCCATACAAAACAGAAACAAAACTCCCCCCTCTTTCTCTCTTAGCCCCTGATTTATTCAAGTATATACTAGCCTCGTCTGACGGTTTGAGTTAGTATTTTAACAGAACGCTGTTCATTATATATAATAACGATTTCCATGATTAATATTAAGGAACAGTATGTATCTATATATTTTCATTTTTCAATTTTGGCAACCGCAACTTATAATTTTGAATTAATAATAATGGTCCAAAAGTATCAAAAACTGCATCCTTCTTCTAGTGTTACAGGATCGCACAGATAGAAATCATATAAGGTGGCTTCTTGTGTTTTTAACTCGAAGAATAAAAACATAATACTGTTGTTCCATCGTTCTTGAATTATTACGAAGAAAATTCCGAAAAACACATTTAGTATAAAGAACATAGACAGTCACCTTGAGGATTTTGATGTTATTGACGGTAGAAGAAGAAAATCGTTATTAAAAAAAGAGTATGATGACACCGTTAGTGGCTGTCTGTTCATCTAATGACAGTCACTGATGACTAAGCGATTTCGATTACCAGGCTCACGTGACCAATGATTGTTGAGGAATTCCTTTAGAGGGACGCCGATGCACGGTGGACTGAGTTCATTGATTTCCTGGAACAAAGCGCGTGCGGTAACACTCAATATGTACACAGTCAGCGCGAGTCAGCGCTCCCAGAGATTGGTTCCCGTCGGAGACAAACCTTACATCACACAGGACATCCATGACAACAGGCTTTGACGGGGACATTTAGAATAGAGCACAGCGACATCTTTGATTCATAGAAGAATGTTTGTGACTGTGTATTTAATGTTTATTCCAGTATAAAACGGTCTTGATTATTTGTTGCTTAGCCTTAAGGCTCAGATAGTGAAACAAGATCTTTAACACAATCAAATACAAAAGGCGTTTCTGTGATTTAGCTTTTTCTTTCAGATTCAGAATCATTACATACATATATAAATAACGAAATCCAGTATACTTATCCGAATTCCATGGTGCAATATGAAAGTCATAGTTTCGACTTATACAAACCGGTAAATTCCTTGACCCTGTCCGTGCCCTGTAGTGTGTTACTGGAGTGCCCATTACATTGTCTAAGTCAAGTGTACTATCAGCAATAAATAAGTGGTCGTCTGACTAGGCGTGTTCGCCTCACGAAACTTACAGTACCATCACAAGGACTTTGGAAAGAAACAATAACACCACAACCTTGACTGCGACTACAACAACTACTGTAACTGAGGCTGCTACTACTCCTCTTGCTACTAGAGATGCTTTTTTCATACCATTTCTTATAATAATGATGATTCAAAACACAAATATTGGCCTGCCTTGAATATGTTGTAATGTTTTAAGTTACAAAACGCCGTAAATGTATATGAGGTTTGCTCTGGGAAAACGGGGCGTAATGCATAGACTGGATTTTCGCTAAAAATAGACTTCCTTTAAACGAAAGAAAACGGAAAGTTTGGTCCCTGATAAGCTTGTGCAAACTGCATAGGCTAATCTAGGACGACACTTTACGCACATGCATGAAGCCCCTTTTTCCCAGAGCGAGGTTCATATACTATATGATGTGAACTTAAACCATAAGCTCCCCTAAATCAACAACCCAGCGACAAATATACCAGATATTAAAGTCAGTTAAAAACGTCGGTTAAAATTTACCAAAACCACACAAATGAACATTAAGTCTCGTAACAAAATACTGTGGCAAATAAATCAAAGCGCTGAAGGCACTGAAGTTGTTCGCTATTGCATAATCTTAGACGCAACTCAGTTTTCAAAATGATGTAATAGCTTTTTATATCGCAAGTTTGAAATGAACACAACCCATTCAAATTTATAAGAGTGTGTCTTAAAGCACAGGTCAAGATGTGTGTGCACTGTTTATCCTCATATTTATGTTTTAGAGGTAACTTAGACAAAATGTGCGCATTGCACAGGCTAATCAGTGTGCACAGGCTAATCTTATTTGACATGCATTAAGCCATGTTTTCATTGAAAGCAGCCAATATGCACAGATTTCAATGATAAACTCTCCAATGTCGTCGCACAAGCGGTTTAACACTATTTATTACATACACACTAGATAAACCGCTAAGTGATTTAAATGTAAACAGCGGGTTTCAAGAGAAGACAATCCGCAAGATCTGTCTGCAGTGTACCTGTATAAACAAGCAGATGAGGTGGTTATCATTCCTGGCGTAGTTAAGCAGCATACTGAACTGAAAACTCTCTCTACATTAAAACAAAGTAAGCTGGATCGATTTAAAAGTACATGTATGTACGCTTTTAATTTTAGCAATTAATTCATTATAAACACCATTCTTGTAATGCTTTGTGAAACAATAATTTTGAAATATTATATAATATATACTGTTATGTACATTTTATAATATAACCATAAGTTTTTTATTTCATATTACTTAGAAAATGTACCCTACACAATCTTCCTGGATTCCACGAAAGATGTATGTACATATGGTAATATGGTAATACGCTTGCAGTCACATATTACATAGAAAATGTACACTACAAAATCTTCCTGGATTTCACGAAAGATGTACATGTATGTACACGTGGTATTATATGCATACGCTATTAGTTGCATATTACATAGAAAATATATATTACAAAATCTTCCTTGATTTTAAGAAAAATAAAAGTGTCGCATTTGACATCTCCTAAATATTTATACTCTATTGAAAGGGTGTGCGTATGTGTTCTACATGGTCAGTATGATAAGGTCAAGAACACTTCTCTAATCACTGGGATTTGAAATATAAAGATAATCAGCCGCCCTCTGTGAAAACAGGACTTAAAGCATTGTGCATAAAGTGTCTTCCCAGATTAGCCTATGCAGTCAGCGCAGGGTCGATACTTTCCGCTTTTATGGTATTTTACGTTTTTAATTGAAGTTTCTTCTGAGCGAAAATCTAGTTAAGGCGGAAAGTGACGTCCCTGGTAAGCCGGTGCGGACTGCACTGGCTAATATGGAACGACACTTTACGCATATACATTAAGCCCCGTTTTCCCAGAGCGGGACTTATATCCATTTACATTGTATCTTCGCTCAAGCATCATTTAACAAGGAACGAACATTATTATAAAACAGGCAAACACAGTTTTATGTATTCATAACTTCATGATAATGAACGTTAACATATACATATAGTTTTGGGAGATAGTTAATTAAGCAGCATACTGAATTGCAAAACTCCCTCTACATTAGTTGTCCGCTAGCGCGAACAACTGAAAATGGTTGTATTTCAACACTGAGATTGATAATCATGTATGGACCAGATAGTATTGCATATATGTCTGTACAATATAATTACATGAATGCAAATTAGTAATATTGCATTTTCCTCAATACTGGTACATATGAAAACAAAATTACAAGTTTAAACTGTTGTTCCATTGATAGCTCGTTCATATCATGAATGGCATTCATTCACTCAAAAAATCTCAACAATTGTTATACTTTATAGACATATAAATATTTCTCAAGAACCTTCTCTCCAGGTGTAGTATCGGTCGGTAAATCACTTAACAATTGCGCGTAATATAGCCTAAATGCCAAGGAATAGAATACAAAATGAATCTTTAAACGCGGTATTTAATGTATTTTGATAAAAATACGAAACAGACTGACGACACAGAAGGCGTCGATGTTTGGCCCAGACAATTTATAAAGCCGCCCGAAACCCCGTAGCTGAACACCGAACACGCGAGAAATTAAGTCATAACTGCACTTCAATAGGAACTTTTAAAACACATGTACAAGTAAACATATTGTAAACCATGAGTATATTGTGTGGCTATACAATGTTGTAGTAATTGGCCCCGGGCACGGTAGTGAAGTTAGTGATATATCTGAACAGAGACCGCCAGTGTAATTGTAATCCGCGCAGGTATTTGATACAGAAACAGTCGGGATTATAATAAGTGGTCGAGGTCAAATAGAGAAAGAAAACGATTAACTTTAGGTCTTCGAGCTGACGGTTGAATGTGTCATAGAGCGGGGCACGGCAAGGAGTGCCCGACAGGTAGAGCTTCCCTATGTTACGTTAGAGAATATGCATGCTCGAGCTCATTTCAAGTCGTTGCTAGTAGCCGGTAGGTACAGACATGACCATGCAAGCATAAAGTACACAACACAATAATAACTTATGTCGAGTAACGTTATTTTTTGAAAATGATAAGTATTTCCAATCACTTCAAAAGCAAACTAAGATGCTCTAGATGGAACCCCACGTTTCCCGCGCGCCGACCTACTTACCATCGTTCGCCTGATGAAGGCCGCTTGAACATGGCCACCGTGTAGCCGAAGTAGGAGCCAGCGTCCCGGCCGGGGTATGAGAACACCACGGGGCTGCTCGCGTCCAGGTTGAACGCCGTGCACGTGCTACCGAGCACGAGCAGCGCGGCGCACGTGAGCGCGAGACTGCGGGGGAATACACGTGCCCGACATGATATCACAGAACAAATAGCACCGGAGCCACCACGGACAGCTGAACGTGTACAACTAGGTCTCGAACACACACTTCCTGATGATGTTTGTTTCATTTGCACGCGAGCTGTTCTTTCGCATCTTACGCATCCATTACCATCTTCTTTAACTTCCCTTAAATCGATTGCTGTGCCTTTTATTTCCATTATTCCTAATGCTGCTCTGTCCCTAAAATTGCAAGCAGCTCCCCATCAATAATTCCTGAGATCTTAAACAAACACACACATCCCTTGCTTTTTCCTCTGTTTGTAATCCGCTCTCAATGAAACTGTACCCACAATTATTCATAAATGTAAAGTATTCCAACGCACAAAAATCTCACACAAGTCATTACGGTATCTGGTTAAGGTTCGGTTTTATATCCATGACATGATACACCCCAGCTTTACCGCTGTTTACATATGGACCTAACCATTTAAGCACACGACGCGGTGATATTTAAAACGGAATTACTGTAGCGATGAATTAAATACTAGGATAAATGTCTCACTATGCTTCACTTGACGTTAATAACACAACATAAACAGGCTACCTTTAAATGAAGTGTTTTACATGGCAGAGACAACCTAAAGTACAAACACACACCTGTGCAGTTTATAAATAATTCACCTTCCTTCCGGCAATACAACTGTTGGTTTCCTAATTCACCACAATAATTATTTAAACAGCACAAGGCATTGCGTTCGATTACTAATAGCCCGCCTTTCGCCGCCCGTGCGCCACATAGCGAGCTGACGTCTCAATAGCTGCCATTCCTCTACTGACTAATACAACCCCGAGAGACACACTCAGATGCTCATCGCTTCCTAGGATCTGTAAGATAGCTTATACTGTCGTAGATATGTCCATATGGTCGTAAGATGCACATGTCACATTAAGCGTTCAATTCAAAATTCGGTATCTCTTTTTTCATTGATCGTTTTTAGATCAACATATAAACAAGTATTTAAAGCTCGTATTGAAAGGAACTAGAACTCTGTGGTGGTAGTCGGAAAGCGGTATAATAGGCACACCTGAAAACAAAAGAGTTTTTTTAATTTACTAAGCTGTTGTGCACAGCATCCGAACATTTTCTTTTGTGGTATATTGGATAGTCTAACAACATTTGAGTCTCGCTATGGGAAAACGGGGTTTAAAGCATGTGCGTGAAGTGTCCTATCATATTAGTCTGTGCAGTACGCACAGTCTAATCAGGGACGGAACGTTTGCTTAAACTGGATTTTCGCTAAGTAGAGACTTCATTTAATCTATGTATACAATAAAAGTAGAAAGTGTCGTCCCTGATTAGCCTGTGCGGACGGAACATTGCATTAAACCCCAGTTTCCCAGAGCGAGGCTCATTTATTTTGCTATATTGTCTGTAGACCGCACATAAAGTAGCATGGCAGAACCTCTATGTTTTATTACGATGTTAACTGTCTAGATGTGTCATACGGGGGAACGACATGTTGTTTCCGATTAAAATGTTTTATTTTGCAACTGTAAACACTCCTCACGAGCGTCGAGTGCCTGTTGTGTTTAATGAATAAACATGGACCAATAAATACCTCCATGTAAATAACTTTGGGTATCAAATTTTACATACAGGGTATTATATTCCCTTTTATAATAATTAAATATTTTAAAATATAGAGACGCTACCAAGTTCGTTTTCTTTTAAAACACTCATAAACATATAACATTTGATTAAAGTATGTTTGGATTCTTCTGTTTTAATTATTAGAAACAGAAGAACCTATATGTACCAGTAGGATTATATTCCGATTTAATTAAGTATATGCCTTACGTCAATAGTTAATGTTCCTAGCTTTACTTTAAAAAAATAGAATGCGATCAAGTGTTCACTATTGAGCGAAATTTCGATGACGGCAGACAGATGCTGGAAGAGAATTCCTATGCTGTTCAATGTGACTCATTCTCGGAAAAGTGACATTGTGGAAAACCAGGATCAATAGTCCGAGCAAATGATGACTCATTCACCGCTTACCTGGAGATTACGTGACCGTAGGTGCAGTGGGTCGATTGTAGGCCTACGTGAAACCGCGGTCTGAATTTATGGGGTTCAGTGAATATGTGATAACATACATAAATACTTGAAGCAACTTCTGAATAGATGAATGATTTTAAGCGTAAATGATCGATTCAGCATTACATAATGTAGTTTTTAACCGAAAACGAAATACGGATTGAATAACATAACCAATTTTGTGACACTATATTTTGTATACATACATCACCAAAATATGTATATGACACCATTCACGTATTTATGGTGGACACAAGTGGAAAGCGGCTTTTAGAACTGTATATCCTGTGTATAAGCAGTTAATGTGACTCCAGTATACCTATCCTGTGTAAGCAGTT
Organism: Dreissena rostriformis; assembly: GCA_007657795.1. Classification (NCBI taxonomy): domain Eukaryota; kingdom Metazoa; phylum Mollusca; class Bivalvia; order Myida; family Dreissenidae; genus Dreissena; species Dreissena rostriformis. Next base: position 47,036 of record VMBQ01004063.1, read on the forward strand.
AATGTGACTCCAGTATACCTATGAAGAACGAGCCCATTAATAATATCTGACAATGGGTGTTTACAATCCAGACATTCCATGACCAATTTCAAGCCACTAACGTCGCATGTAAACATTGAGCGCGATCTCAAAGTTTAAGTTTTGTTTACTATATATATTATATAAACACGCCAATTCACTTAACATACACACAGATTCGAACAGATTATACGGAAATTTAAATGTTTTGTCCTCGCAATTGTAAACTTGTTTTGAACATTAAATTTCGCCGTTGTTTATACTGAATAATGGTTTGTTTCGCTGATATATACGTATTGATGCGCACATCAAATAATATTTCCCAATATAAGACACCACATATGTGTTTGTTTGCCGGTAAAACAGCGATAAATGAGCATACTGGGGTCCTATTATTTGAGCCTCGCTCTGTAAAAAGGGGGTTTAATGCATATGCGTAAAGTGTCGTCCCAGATTAGCCTCAGAAGTCCACACAGGCTGATTAGGGACGACACTTTACGCTTTATTTCGTTTAAAGGAAACTCCAGTTAAGGCGGAAATTGTGGTCCCTGATTAGCCTGTGCAGACTGCATAGACTAACCTGGGACGACGCTTTACGCACATGCATTAAACCCCTTTACACAGAGCACATCTCAATTATACTTTCTTATCGAACATACCCGGGTATATCTGGTGCGCTTGAACTGCACGTTCTGCTCGCACACGCGCTATAGCTCCGGTCAGTGCAGGGCAGCTGTACGGGAAGAGCGACTCCCGGACCAGCTGCTGTTCTCCCATAGCACTCCGTCCCACAAGAGAACACTGGGGGCTCAGTTTATGGCTGCGGGGCTCGGCGTTCAGTGATGACCGCTCGTAGACCCACCGCAACCATTAGACCTCTCACAGGTTTATTGGCATCAATCATTAATTGTTTTACTCATGAAATAAAGTCATTAAAGCTTATTGGGTTTCACTCACTTTAAATAGTTTTGTATTTATTATACATGTTACGTTCTGGGATAGAAGCGTACTATTGCCGGCACCTATGTCCACTATTTCAACGCAGTTCTTCCCCAGCAAAAGTAGTAATCGGCGTATATACATTTAGATGTTCGTGACCTTGCATCTACACATGTATAGAAATAAATGTAGTTTTTTTTAAAAGTTAGATGATGTTTTATTTCTGGTCTATATCGGTAATGACGCTTTGAGAATATTCAACGGAATTTTAAATATTCATTACAGTTCGTTTGAAGGGTAGTGTACGTTATTCTGCATGTGTAATTGGTATATTTGTATTAATCGGTGGCAGGTGTGGCACATTAAACAAAAAGGTAAAAATTACAACAACTAATAAATCCACAATCACATAACAATTAATTAATATGTCCGTGTGTCATCCAGTAGTGCAGACAGCGGACGCCAGAGTCGAGTTTCCACGCTCCAGATGTCACCGGTCTTGTATCGTATGCTTCTCTCAACACTTACCGCGTTGAAAAATAATTAAATATCCCGTGTACTTGTAGTTTGTTTATAAAATGTGTAGTTTTATGCAAATAAACTACACATCAGTTTCCTGATGCGTAAGAATTCAACTGCAGGAGTGCCAGTCCAGGTTTTTAATAGACTAGCATCGGAATGACGGAGGGTTGTTTAATTACCGATGAACAACGGTGATACAAATACTTGAAACTATTTTCGATTCCGAAATTATCTTATCTTTTATTTTTCAATTTTTGAAATCAGAACTTTTATTTTATTAGATCAGGACTTCTTTTCGCATGTTTGTTCGGTACTTAAACAATGGTCATTTTGTGATTGGATGTAGCAAATTCAGCAAATATCGTGTTAAAATAAGCTTTCATACATGGTATTGCAGAATCAATGAACAGATCAATGCTTCAGCTATAATAGCGGCTAAGCATTATCTTTATGGATGATGCAGACTCAAACGCATTTGACAAGATAGGATTTCACGCAAAGTTGGCGTCGCTGGTATTTTGTTACCAAATCGATGTCTCTGTGACAAACTATCAATTAACTTCTGTCCATTATCGACAACCTTATGTAACCATCAATTTACTGCTGTCAATTATAGGCCGCCTTATGTTATCAATTAATTTCAGTCTATTATTGGCAACCTTTTGTTAAGTAATTTCCCTTCAGTGGTTTCTCAGATATCTCGGTGAAGAGGGAGATGGCATGTCCCCGTTGTGCGCTACTTCAGCACATTCACTATTCCGCTAACGCAAACAGTGGTGCAGTAAATGTGCTACTCTTCTGTAATGGAATCACTTATATGAAAATTATAAATCAAATGTTCGGAAGTTTTAAATTTAGACCCATCGAGCTTCTTTTTCCTCAGGCTACTGCTGTCTCATTGGGAGAAACCTCGACGAGTTCCGTGGTAGCTGGAGACACGGTCACGGGACATACGTCCTCTCGATATTTTTTGAGAAGGCGGATATAATCCCACTCGGACATATGCCCACCTGCTTATTTTCTCACACCGGAAACCATCGTACACTCGCCCTACCATTGCCATATTTTATTTTGTTCAATGGTTGAAGAATTTCTTTGCCATCGATATGTTTGTGTAGTAAAAGTTGATGCCAGATATCGCCATATGTATTTTATTTCAGATGCCTGAATTGAACGGTCAATTAATACCTTATACTTATGAATGTACTTACAAATGATGTAAAAATGACCCTCAATAAACATGTCATGGAGAAATAAACATTACATATGTCCGAGTAGACATAACTTATTAGTGCGTGACCCTAAGGTTTTTTGGGGGGAGGTGTGGGGGGTGCAGTGTCCGGTGTAGAATATAAGCGGGGGAGGGGGCGTATGTCCACTACAAAAAATGTCGGGACGGCGTTTGCCCGGGTCGTGTGTCCAACATTCATGTACCCTACAAAAGATCACACACACCAGAAAATACGAGCGCCGGATCCACACGCGCCTCTAATCGTCACACAAAACTCGTAAACATTACTATTTGACTTAACTACATCGTCAACCAAACAAACGAGAAAACGAATTGTGTTTGTAAGATGATGCTTCGTTAGTACACGAAACTTTAGTACTGTATGGGTATATTTATATTTATACCACGCAAAGATTTGCAGGGTTCAGCTTTAACAAAAGTATTCGCCTATATCACGTTTGTATGGTAACGACGAAGAATGTTGTGCAATGTGAGAAACATTAATTTACAATTTTCAAATACGTAATTGCAGTTTAAGTTACGCCAGTGTTAACATGTATGCTGACGAGGTCTGATAATGGTCCATTTAATCCTCCCGCTCTCCGTCACCGCACGCTCCCTGGGCACATAATCTCTTGCAAAGTAGCGAGATCATTCATGCGTGTACTTGATCAAAATAATAAAATACAAACTCGCGATATTATTTGCGCAGTGATTTCTCGCTCGAGTGGTCGGGCGATATTGCTCGGTGAGGCGGGCTATCTCGCAGTACTGTATAATGTGAACATGCAGACACATGAACAAGAGAACGGGTTTCCATCTGTCACGTTTTTTCCGCCAAATACTGGTAGAGGGGCTCAGGGAAAAACGAGTCTGGAAATCAAGACGGAGAGTGCACGTGTTTCTCCGTGTCTGAGCAGATTGCGGCTTAAGTATGCACTATGACGTAAAAAATAAACGCGTTCTATTAAACGTGTATAACTGACGATGCCATAATTAAGAACATGTGAAACATGTTAACATCTTTGTACAGTTTTCACACCTTAACCAATAGGTGCCGACACAAAATCTTGTATTTAAGTATATGTACGCAGCAAGCCAGAGTAACGTGTACCTGTAGTAACCATAACAATAATTACAGGCCGCTAAAAGCTTATCCACACGTGGCCAAATATCAAATAGTACATAAACCATTTTGTTCCATTTATTTTGTAATTTACACATGATTTATAAAATTTAAACAAATGGTAGATATCCACACTAGTTTTGTTATCTGACATATCACCACACAATTAGAACGCTGGCATAAAGGAGGACGATGACATGGGTGGTGATACCAGTTGTTGTCCAGCTAGTCCAAGAAACATCATACAGGACAATTCAAAACCGAAACAAGCATGATATCATTGAACAGTCAATACAATGGCCTACTCATGATCAGATCTAACACTNAATATTAATTTTACGCGTTACCAGTGATGATATATTTCGTGATATCTTTTTAAGGAAAACCATTTTCGGAGTGGGTGCAGTTAGAAAACTTTCAGTGTCCTGCTGCAAACTGTCCGTCTAAGTAAGCTTAACAAACATTTTATACAGTTATTCAATAAATTTCATAGAGATGAATAATCGTGTTCTTGTATGTTTAAAATAATGTATAAAAATCAATTACTGATTTCAAAGCGGAAACAAAACGTGTATTTATAGACATGTTGATATAATGTTTAAAAACCTAAATGAGATCTTCAGACGTCTTTTTACTTTAAAAAGAAATTAAAACAGGTTTATATTATTATAAAGAACAACACTACAACTGCTTTTATTGCTCCTCGTCCTCCTGCTCGTCGTCGTCGTCCTCCTCCTCCCCCTCCTCCTTCTCCTACTCCTCCTCTTTCGCGTCCTCCCCTTCCTCCTCCTCCTCCTCCTCTTCTCTCTCCTCCCTCTTCTCATCCTCCTCCTCCTCCTGTAACTTCTATTAATAATGATGTTGCTACTACTTCTACTACTTATTCGGCGAAATACTTCTAGTTCTTCAACTACTACTTCTACAACTAACACTTTTATTTGTACGACCATTTTTCAACTATAACTATTACTACCATGAGTATCACTATAACTTCTAACAATGATTCCAATAATGAATTAAAAGCAAAATGAAAAGTTTATCTTGCAATTTCAGAAACGATGTCCACACGACCATGCATGTCTAAAACTCAAAATCATCGAAGCTATGAAGTATTTCCATAAAAATTCGACTGAACTCTATGTAAAACATATATTCATACTAAAACAATACAATTCATTTTGAGCGTTTACGAAATGCAATACTTATACTAAAACACGTAAGTCCAGTAAAACCAAATCAGGAACACGCGTGCATGCGTTTTGTTTTTGAAATTGATGATAGATTGCAAAAAATATAAGCCCATGTCATTAAGTAACGTATGTATATACACACGAATCAGTTTCTGATGACTCCATGTTTAATTACAGTTAGGGATAATTATTATATCAACGACGTAAATATACGCATTGTTTTACAGTACACAAGCACATTTGTACAATATATTTTTCACAGACAGGTCGCATAATATTCATGTAACTTTATCTAGATGTTTTTTTTCTCAGAAAACCAATGACGTGGGTATGTGCAAAGGATGGGAACTATATATTCCTGAACGCACTGGGCAAAATGAAATGCTCTACCGATGCGCACAATGGTGAGCAGAATAAGTTACGTTAGTATGATGATTTTTAATAGGGAGTTTTATGTATAAAGGTCTTAAATCTAAACATGAAACATTTGCACATAAAACAATGTATAGGTCGGTCGAATCAGGTGCAATTATGTTCATGCTGTCACTGTTGGTATTAAATATAATAAAAATGGTATAGTAGAAGTTGTCAAAGCTCTATTAGAAGACCAAGCCGTAAGTGTTATCTTTTTTAATCTGAAGTATTGAACAATTTGCGTATATACCTTAATTTTCCCTAGCACGATCAATGTGTTCTTCCCAACAATTCCAAACTAGCCATATGAACCAAGAGCATTAGCAATCTAACACTTAAGTCCGGTTAAGACAAAATTTTACAATTACCTGTCTAAGTTAACGACATTTTCCTAGAATTGTGCACACAATATTTCAGAAAAATGGCATATTTTACTTATATCTCACATTAATATCTCAAGGATATTGAGATGGCCAGGAAACTCCTTGAAATGGTATATGAGACGCATATGTAGGCACATACTTTTGACCTTGAAGTTTAACCTAAAACTAAACCAGACTCATGCACTCTGCACATCGTCCAAATGATTTTGACATTGTTATTGAATCTATTAAATGTATAGAAAATCCTTTGGTATATTAGATATGAACCGGGCAATTTACTAGAAATTCAATCTTATGAACGTGACGCTGAGCTGACGTGAATGATCGTCTTAATGGCCTTATCATGTAAGACAAGTTTCATGCAATTTTATAATAATATAGGATATGTTACGAGGGCACGAACGGAAGGAAGAAGGGCATTCATATAATCACCTCCGTCTTTGCATCAGGGCATTAATAAAGTCAGTAAATATATGTGTGGAATTTGTGTCGTTACTTCTGTATACCAAGTCAACTAATTGTTTCTGGGTAGTGTGAAAATATACCTTTTGCTATGTTGGACATCATTGCCATTTTAGTCAATTTTAAGTGAGTAAAGAAAAATGGGTGACGCTTTAGCTTACCTGGATCTTTTATGTACATATCTTGCCAAAGTTAAGTGTAGTGGTTCTGATGGTACTTGTAATATTGTTATCATCCCGCTCATCATCAACTTTGGAAAACTGTAGACACTTCGTTAATATTTCAAATATAGAAACAAGGAGAATGGATCTTCAGCTTACTTTTTTCTATTATTTTCAACTTGTCTTTTAAAAACACGATAATGTTTTATTGTGTATTCCACGTCTGTTGTTTATACCCCCATTGAAAAAACAGTCTACAGCCTCATATTTAGTGCATTTTAAAGTAAATAAAGATGTTTTAACGGAATAAATCTCAGAGACGATCAAACTTTGGTCATGCAGTCACCAGACATTTTTAAAATAAGGTTATTCAACAAAGAGCGAACGCTCGTGTGTTTTCAGGTAACATCATTACTTGGACATGGAACTGCGGTGATGACTTCCATAAGGGTCAGTATCTAGCTGCAGACATGGAGGGATTCACATTCGCATTGTCACAGGCGGTACAACTTATGGGCAAAATGGGAAGCCTTTGGGTCGCCAACTTGATAACGGAACTGGGAAAGCAATATGGCGCGTAACAGATTCACTGCAAATTAATTCTAATATAGGGATTGTTCACTATTGCTTTCATATTTATTATTTCTTCAATTACATGGCAAAATGTTTAGCGTTTAAGGTCAGACTTTAAAATAGAATTATAAAATACAGTACCGATAATAAAAGTTACACATATGTGCCAAAGCGTTGTATTGATGTATTATTCCATGTTTCTTCTTATTTATGAGTTATAGCTTTTAGCTGACAAGTTTTACCTCTTCTGTATTGCACAAATCAATGTTCGTTTAATTGTTTTGTTTCAAAAAAGTGTTCTTGTATGTAACATTTGCTTGATCTATGGCCAAAGATTTACTGTCTTGAATCTAATTAAAAAACCGAATTCTCGTCTCTCAAATCAAACGTTTTCTCGACTTTGCTTTTGTTCATTTGTTATATACAACTGAAAATGTTTAATCAATAGTGTACAGCGTATCCCTGTGTTCATGTTTTATACTTCTATTATTTGTGTTCACTTATATATATTCGGCAATGTTAACTCGGATAACAATGCTATGTTACAATGTTATTCTTGTATGTATGTATGTATTGTGCAAGTTCGTTTTGTTTTAAACTGATGTTCTGTAATAAATATTTTCTTCTCAAGAAAATACCGTTCACGTATTTGTTATAAATTTTAATAACCCGTGGTTAAAGTCCCATTAACACTCAAAATCAACGAATATGTCGTAAAATATTTCATACAATTCAAATGTAATATATTGTACCAGACAAAATAAAAAAGAGCATTTTGTATCTTGTTGGTTTCTATAGAGACCTTAAATGAAAGTGTTATTTTTAGAGAAATAATGTCACTTTTTAAGAATTAAAGCTACTGCAAATGTCGAACAAGATGTAAGGGTTCCAACTTTTTCCCTCAAATGAACCAGGATGTTTAAAGTACAATCACTTGATGTCTTCCCGAGAAGCCCAAGATTATTTGTGAATGGTTTCCTATATCTTGAACGAACAACTCATGTAAATGCATTCCTGTAAACAATTAGCATTTCACAATATTATCCGTTCTTGATGACTTCAGTATTGTCTAACTTAACATGTGTTGTCATTTTGTTGTGCTTGTCAGGTTCGCCGAGAGCTATGCATTAGTTTATTGAATATGAGAGTTATAAGCATTATGAAACGCTTTACTTTTCAATCATATTCTTATGTGAATTAATGGTCCTAAACTCAACTTATGAAATGTTAAATTTTAAAATTAGGAAAACATGACTGTATTGACTTATAACATTTGTTATCAAATGATTATCACCATGAAAATTAACGATCTAAGCGAAATCTCATAGTCACACTAATAACACTTTCGATGTCCATTTATTTTGAAATAGACAGATGCAATCAGTGTTAAATCATTTGATTGTGGTCAACATAATCATTTTAGTAGACAAAAAATATTTGTAATACATAATTCATATATAATTACAGTTGCAAAATGTGACTCGTATTGATAATTAAATTTTGCAGTTTTGCAAATAATAATAGCAACGTATATTTGTTGCTTGTCCTTATGTGTGTAAGCTTTAATCGCGTGTCACGAATCGTTAAATGCAGTTGTATTCACTTTATTTTTAACTTCTCCCCGGCAACTTGACAATTTTCTGCTAATTACTATTTCGATCGATTTTCAAAGTATCACGTTGCAAGTGTTTGCATGCCTGCTTGAATGAACCAGGATGGATATTTGTCATGCGTTGTCTTCCAACAAGTCAGCGGGTTTTTCCAATGACTTCTTTCTTGCTTTCGATTTACCTTCCGTAAACGTAATTTTCGAAAAATCTGGAAAAAAACCTTCCTGTTCTCTGTAAGATTTATTGCCGATTACACGGAATTGCATGGCACTCACATTTTCAAACAATTGGTTTATTATCTTTGGCGAAAGATATGTAATCATTGGAAATGACGTGATCATGCTTGATGCATTCTTTTATATTTTTCGGCAGTTAGAGTGTCCCTGTATTTAAAACGAATATATGCGGACAATGAAACTATAGCTGGGTCCGTAAAACAGTTTTCATCACGATAACTTCCGTTTATTTAGGCGATTTCGAGGCTTAAATCGACTCCTCTCTAGCATTTGCAGAAGTTCGTAGTTTTTCACGGTCGTGACGAAAAACGTCGATTGTACTGTAATTAATCAATCTTAAGTCGTTTTGCTTAAGCCAGTCGATTATAACTTTTCAATGCAGAGATTTTAAATACAATGATCTAATATGTTTCTTTGCAGTCAGCTACACATAAACACTCGATAGTCTGAAATATTTACACTTCACAGGTGATTTTTGTGAAATAGTAAACTGAAACGTAATCAGTATAAACTTTGAAATTCGTTCAATGTTTTTTAAAAATGGCATTGCGCGAATTCGATTTTATCTAGATAAATCAAAGTGTTAACAATTTGTGTTATATGTAAGTGTTTCGGGTTTCCTACCGACAGTATTTCTACACTATTGGTGTTTTGATCTGACATATGTTGGCAACAGTAATTTTACAACTGATCGCGTCAGAAGATAAATCATAATCTTACTTAAAATGTTTTCTCTGATTTGATATTAATGCTTGAGTAGAGGTGCTCGTTAACATCGTTGGGAAGGCGCACATCTCCACAATAATTCATGATAATGCGTAAACGACTTATTTTTTATGACCTGTATTTGAATAGGTAAAACAAAAAATGGTAGATTATTCCTTAAATATTTCTTGACTATCTATCGAGCTATCCAAAGAGTGTTTATGAACAAAATGTTTATCTTGTTTAATATTGTTTGATATTTCATATGCCGCACCATTAACAGGTTATATGTATTAATGTGTTTTTTGTTAATTGGAGTAATGTGCACATTGATTTTGTTCGTGAATTAAGACCTATCTTTTATGCATAAACATTAACATCACCATAACTGTGCAGTTCGTACATTTTCATTCTGGAACATGTTTATGAGTGGCTTTTATATAATGGCACAATTTCATGCTTCTGGTGCAAAAAAATAAGTTTTGTTTCGTTGGCTTGATTTTAAAACGTGTGTTGTCGCATCAGCGTAATTGAATACAATGGCATGATGTGAATTGAAACATTTAAATGACTGTTTAAATGTTCTATGTTTTAAATTTTGAACTCAACACCGTGTATTCTCCTATTCAAGCACGATGAACTTTTGACGGCTTGAACATATTCCAAGTATCTACTGTAAAATCAATCAGGATCGTTATTGGTCTTTTGGTTTTTGCCGAACAAACCGAAATCTATTTGTAAGACATTCGAACGCGTTGTCTTCTTGTTATTTTCGAAAAGAATTATAACAGCTGTCTTCTAGTTCTAATTATAGTGGCACTTTTTCAGATTAGAGTTAGGTAACTTAAATATATGATATAAGTGTGTTTCCCCGCTAATAAACCAATCTTATGTATTCCCTCTTTAGTTATTTTATTAAAGATTAACATATTCCTTCTGCTACTTTTCTTCGTCTTTCCACTCAGTCTTACTCTATCCATGCTCTATCTTTCATATATCTAAATATATATTTTATCAGCTCATGCACATTTCAATGTAAAAATACTTCCAATTAGAAATTGCTTTTACTGGTTACATGTGCTTATTTCTTAAACGCTCTAAGAACATCTATGGAGAAGCATTCATATAAGGCTTTAGTAACTTCTTTTCTTATCCATTATTGTATGAATGTAATTCACATGTCATGTTTAAAGTATCATAATAAATACTGTTTAAACCAAAGATTAACATACTTTATTTTGAAGATCGTAATGGTTTGCGCAAACAAATTTGTAATAATGATCATGTTATATATAATGTTTTATGCAATTTAAACTAAACTGCAGTCAGCTGTCTGCGTGTATTTATATATAAAATGACATACTTGTATTATTATTATGCCCATATTTGTGCACCTTTTTCAGTATCTACTTGAGGGCTACGAGGCGGGAAGGGTATAGTTTATCCGGTTGGGCACGAAGACAAAAATATCAGAAGCTTGGCGTATTTTTTAATTTATAAACCCCATCGGATAAACTTTCTCCTTTTGTTTACTTTTCAATTAAAATGATTTATTGTAATTGTGTTATATGATTTGAAAGATGGGCGAATCTTTGTTATGTAATGTCATGCCGTGGAAAAAAAGTAAATAAATGCAATTTGGGATATTTTTCGATTTTATTCAAATACTTAAGACGAAATACTGTCTTAAATTATATACAGATAAAATTGGTAAATACATTATTTAGAATATGGTTATTGTAATTTCCAAATACAAAATATGTCAAGCGAGCAACAAAAATGAGTTATTTGCAAAAGGTATTCAAAAATATATATAACGGCACGCACAGTTCTAAAGAATACAAAAAAATAATAATTCAATGCATTTTCGGATATTTTGTTAAATAAATCCATATCTGTCGTTTAACTTTTTTTTTAGTAATGCTTTTAAAAAATCGAGGTTAGTTATTATGAGTGTTTTATTCTTTACATGTCAAGTTACATACTCAGATTTTTGGGATAGTCCGTCACCTTTTATAATGAAGACTCAATGGCATATTATCATACAGTGAACGCCATGTGTTTAAAAAATTGAATTCAGTATTTAAAATATAATTAATACAAACCAGACAAAACAACAGCATTTCGTCAATTAATAAACAAAGTGTTCACTTTTCCGTTTAAATTTCTCAATTAGAATATAATATCTTTCATGTATGTTTTACAGCAAATCAGTTGAAAATAATAACAACATATTACAATATATGCACATATTTTACTTGCTTCTGTCATTTTGATTAAATATTCCCTAAACTAACTCATTTATACATTTCGTTAAGCAATGTCAATAATTGACACAACAAACTTAAAGATTATCTTAGTCCGCCGATTGTCTGTGGTCCTTCGGCTTCAAATTCCTTTAGATCACTAGCAAGAACCTCGAACAGTGCAGGCATCGTTTCCGACATTCGATTGACACCTGAAATAATCAAATACATGTGTCTTTATGGGTAGGTGTATACAATTCGGCGTTTCCTGTTGGCCAATATTTTATTTGTAGGGAAAATATGTTTCAACTCTTAACGTGTTCTCATTATTCGTTTCTTAAATAGTTTATATTGAGCTAGCAGGCGTCATATATATGTTGATACAATTGTGTGTTTTTTTTTAATTTATGAACATAAACATTTTTCTCCATAACAGTGTACAACACGCAAGCCACCGAACGGAAACATCACCAAAGCTAATAAAATGTTGGTCACATCACATATATCAAATGTTACCCAAATGAAGGGCATCGTCCTTCGCAGATTGGCGCGTTTCTGGGCTAGTCGCCTTCTTCTTTTCATCTGCTTTGAATTGCTGGTCAATTTGAGATGCATCGTGTTTCCCCTGGAGGATGTGCTGAAAATTCTCCCTGATTGTCTCGGGAGAGACGGTTTGCCTGTAATGAGACAACGAATAGTTATGGACGTGTTAAACATACTCAAAAGACAAAAGACATTAACATTGACATTCTGATTTACGTGTGATGCAATCCAGACATTGTTTGTGCAAAATTGTGAATTAAAATAAAACAACAACGATTTCTTTACATTGATTTCTACAAAAAACACACACGATAATGGAACGAGGAAACCGTTTTGTCGTATACCATACATATAATTTAGAAAACTGTATTATGTTTCGATTAAGGTCCATTCCAGCTAAACATTAATATCTTAACAATTGTGCCTCATACCTTGGTTCATCTAGAAAGTCATGTTTAGTCTTCCCCTTGACCAGAACCTCGTACAGCTGACAGATGTACTTATCAGTGTCACTGATCTTCATATTATGTTCTGCCCTCACCGCCGCCCAGTGAATAGTTTTCTTTCTCAGCTCTTTGTTGACACTTGCGCTAACCTCCTTTGGACACGCCCTCTGCTGGGTTTCAAACAACAGCAGTTGCGTCTGCACAATGCTTTGCACCTATTAATGATGAAGAAACTTGTGATGTTACATTCATTTTTTCATCTTGGTTTTTCATCTGGGTTCATTTCAAACTCAACATTATCGAAAGTAATTAAATGTGTGTTCTAAGAAGTCTTAAAACAACATGCGACATTGCATTCAGAATTGTGTGAAATTATTGTTTCGCAATGCAAAACACTTACATCTTCGACTGTTTTTCTGGATTGGTCAGGCAATGCGATGTTCGATCTTCCAGCCTTACTCTTTTGCGTCCTTGCCTCGTACTCTTCAAGTATGGATACGACATTTCCGTACACGCCGTACAACATCTGTTTGCTCGCTATAAAATATGAATTATAATATGGTAATAACCTATATATATATATAATTATATTGAATAGCAAGGTCAGTTCAATACAGCAGTATTAAATATGAACAGCAATTATTGCATTATTACCAAATTCATTACCTTATATAAAATAATTTGGAAAAAAATTGTGATTTCTTTATTGTTTAACGACGATGATTATGCTTATACCGATGTCTTTAATGCCGACGACGTTGCTGATGATGGTGAACATGATGAGAGTAAAGATTACGATGTTGATGGTGATGTGATGATGGTAATGATGATTGGTGATAATCAGTTAAAGATATATGCAATATAAGCACCTTCTGCGGCCCGCTGCATCTGTTTCATCGCCATGCTCTGTTGCCCGTGGTCGGCATGCTGGCCATAGTTGTCAGTGCTCCTAGCGTTGCCAAAGTGACCATGTTGGTCATAGTTACGACGGCGGTCTTGGTAAGCATGAGTGTCATGATGGTCTTGGTAACCAGACTGTGATTGATCGAACGTCTCCCAATTGTTTTGAGGCGGTTGTCCTGGTTTGCCTGTTTTGGGGTCAATCATACGTTGATTGCCTGTGTCCTTACACGTTAGAGCGTTTTGCGGATTATAATCCTTTGTCGTTTTCTGTCCATTGTGTTGAGGAATGGGCCCGATTGTCGTCGGATCAGAGACATGTTGTTCGACTCCATGTGCATCTTCTTCCATAGGTACACCGACCTCCTCTTGTATTTCGTGTGGGGTTATTTTGCCTGATTGGTCAGCCCCTTCGGTCATTCCTGGGCCAATACCAGCTCGAAGAGTAACACTGTTTTCTGGTCTAAATATTTAATATTGATATAGAAACAAATGTTTTATGGACATACAACATGTATTTACAACTAAATAATTATTATATTTGCATATAATTCAATTGACAGCAAAACATATTTTAACAATGCACTATGTTGAATTATGCCAACATATTTTACTTTAACTCAAAATAATATGTCTTTCCATGAATTAAACATATACTTATAGTAAAAATAATACTATCAAACACAACAATAAACTAATACTACTACTACTACTAATAATAATAATTTTACTTATAATACTAATACTACTAGTACTACAACTATTTATAATAATAATAATAATAATAATAATAATAATAATAATAATAATAATAATAATAATAATAATAATAATAATAATAGTTACAATATACCCGTCCATGTTGCTTGAGTGTTAGTTACGCAAACAATACTAAACAGGTTCAAGCAGACAAAGGCTATACGTTCCTTTTTTAGAATAACCTTCCTGGTCTTGGAATGATAGCTCAGCGACAAAAATTGATATCACAAAACCCCAGAAATACTTCCTATTCCACAGAAACAAAACCAAAAATGAGATAAGGTTTATTTTCCTTGTAACAAAATGACTTGTTCTTATTATTAGTTCCTCTTCTAAATTACAACAAAACCAACACGTCATTTCAAAAAAATTGTTTTCCCAATGTTGGTTTAAATGACATTGAAACAGCCCATATATACAGGCGTATCGTTCCCATCTACTTGAGTAACGTATTTAAGTATATACATGAAGCCAAATATATGATAAGAGCGTCACAAAAGCTTGCATAAAACTATAGTCAGACGCAATTTAAACATTAATCAAAATGAAATGCTTGAAAATGCATGTATACCATTCAATGTTATGGAAATTATCGTAGTTGAAATACTTTGCAGCACAGTTTATTCTCTTATATAATGAGATAAATTGCAAGATTTTTTTACATTTCCAACACTATATTGGTAATAACGACATAGTATCAATTTAGAGTGGAAAATGTAAGTTTGTAGTTATGTCCTATCCACTTTGAAGAATTGCGTGTATATTGCTTTGTACCTGTCCGTCGCTCGGTCGGTCCGTTAACCATATCTAGAGAACGTTTGCACTCTATATTTAGAAAACGTTTGCACCCGACATCTAGAAAACGTTTGCACTCGATTTCTAGAGAACGTTTGCACTCGATATCTTGAGAACGTTTGCTCCCGAAATCTAGAGAACGTTTGCACCCGATATCTAGAAAACGTTTGCACCCGACACCTAGAAAACGTTTGCACTCGATTTCTAGAGAACGTTTGCACTCGATATCTAGAGAACGTTTGCACCCGATATCTAGAGAACATTTGCACCCGACATCTAGAAAACGTTTGCACCCGATATCTAGAGAACGTTTGCATTCGATATCTAGAGAACGTTTAAACCCGATATCTAGAAAACATTTGCACCTGGCATCTAGAGAACGTTTGCACTCGATTTCTAGAGACCGTTTGCACTCGATATGTAGAGAACGTTTGCAACCGATATCTAGAGAACGTTTGCACCCGATATCTAGAGAACGTTCAAACCCGATATATAGAGAACGTTTAAATCCGATTTATAGAGAACGATTGCACTCGATATCTAGAGAACGTTTGCACCCGATATCTAGAGAACGTTTGCACCCGATATCTAGATAACGTTTAAACCCGATATATAGAGAACGTTTGCCTCCGAAATCTAGAGAACGTTTTCACTCGATATCTAGAGAACGTTGGCACCTGATATCTAGAGAACGTTTGCACCCGATATCTAGAGAACGTTTGCACCCGAAATCTAGAGAACCTTTGCACTCGATATCTAGAGAACGTTGGCAACCGATATCTAGAGAACGTTTGCACCCGATATCTAGAGAACATTTGCACTAAGAATCATGCAAATTGGTATGATGGATATTGGTGGAACGGTAGCCGCCTGTTGATTTTGAGAAGCGTGTTACATTTTAATCTACGATCATGCAAATGGGTATAAGGTTTACTTGTGCGCTAAAGAACACCCCGATTAAATACATGTCAAACGTAAAGGCCGCACAGTATCTTAAGAACTTGTAACTTCATATCAATTAGTGTGCTTGTAAGTATTGAGGGAAGTATGACAAAGTATTAAACAAGTCCTTCCCTATTGCATTTATCGTCGACTTGGATGTAAATTGGGGGATGGGGGAGCATTCAAAGTTAATCTTTATCGAACCGTTGTTTATAAATTGTCGTTTACAAGTAATTAGTCAGTTATTAGTTGTAATATCTTAAGGAATGCTTGCGATGCGTTTGTTTTTTACTTCGTGTGTCACAAAGAAGTCAATTTTTATTCAATGTCGTTTCATCTAAATTCTTTAAGGTACAAAGTGCATCATTTAGAATGGAACTTACTTTAAAAAGTGTTTTTTGATTTAAATACGTTATTTAGCTGTAAAAAATAAAATAGACGTTTAAATATGCAGCGACAGTTTATCAATTCACACTATGACGGTTTTATAGTTATTGTTCCTGAATTAATAACTTAAAAAAAAATGTAGAATGTGTTTATTGACAAGAAATGGTTGGTCACATTTATCGATGCGGATCGATTCTTTGGATGTTGTGTTGTAAGTTAACATGTAACCTGTCATCAATGCCGAAAGGGTGAAATCATTAGTTTATGCATACTACGGTTGCTTTGAACGTGTTAGCTATTCATGTTATGCCCATTTTAGCCATTGTTCATAAGAAATTATATGACATGCAGTGTACAGAGATTGGTTTGTGTTAGGAAAAGAAAATTCTAACGAACACGTTTTATAAAGCAATTCATTTTAATACAAAACAACAGCAGGTGTCAACAACAGAATCAACAATCAATGATCACATTCAACATAAGAAAATGAACAATTCATAAAAGAAATCCTGAACCCATACAACATGACAAAAAGAGTCAACTCTTTCTACAAGCTGCGTAAAGTCCGTCAGTAAATGTACAAACAATATTATTTAACACAAAGTTAGTATATTGGGAATTTCCCAGGTTGGTTTCTGATCTCGCATTTAACGCCAACTTTGTTGAGTCATGTATCCTTTGAGCGAATCTTTCAAGTCCGGCTTTATTTCTGCAAGGCGTTTGCTTCCTGGAAGTAAAGAAAGCCCCTTTTAATACAGATGTCCTTATATTGAATTGTTCGTAAATTGATTAACACTAGTTTAAACGATAAGGAAGGATGAGTAGAACGATCCTACACAGCTATTAAAACTCTAAAAAATAACTGACAATACCAATTACTTTAAACCTATAACTGTTTTATATACTTAAGAAATAACTTTTTCGATGCAATTAAAATCGTGAATAAATGAAACAAAAAAAACATTAGTTTCACCCTAATTATTTTCATTATTTAAACTCAGGTAAAATACAAGTGAAACTGTATTCAGTCGGTTATGTAACACCGAGAGTCGAGGTTATTTTTTATTTACCCATTTGAAGACTGTCCGCCGCACCGGTTCTGACGTTTGGGGCAACAGCCCTGCGGTTCCTGTCATCCCGGAAGCTCTGGTCAAGGGTCGCCTGATCGTGTTTGCCTCGCATCAGATGGGGGATGTTCTCCCTCATGTCGTCGGCGGTAATGTTCGGCCTGATTATATAAAATACATATTCCGTTGAAACTGGAAAGCGAATGAGACCAGTTGTTTGTGTGGACAGAATGTGACATCGTATGTAACAAGCCATTCTAAAACGTTTATAATACGAACGACATAACTCTTGTTCCAACATTTATACACGTTATATTACATTCATTGAGCATTGTGTCTGTTTTGTTAGTATCTGTGGTGTTGATGTATGCGACATTTGCTTGATCTATGTATGTCCAAAGATTAATGGTCTTGAATCTATTTACAGAACCGAATTCTGGTCTCTTAAATCAAACGTTTTTTTCGGTTCGGTTTTTTTTAATTTGTTTTATACTAAATATGTTGTTAATTTCCTCAACAATATGTACCGCATGCCTAAATATGTTTGTGTTTTATGACAGACAGACAATTCCATAATAGGTTCGGCAATGTTATCTCTGATACAAATGTTATGTTACTTTTGTCATACGAACGACGTTACTCTTGTTGCAACCTATTAATAAGAAATTTCATTACATTTCATTGAAAAGGTTGTGCTACATAGTGATCCGAGTTGTTAATTTATTTATACTATACATAACTCATATGGTACGTAAGAGTTAACATTTAATAAGTAGGACGCATAGTTAATTATTATCAACTACTTGTATGATATGCCTATCACTATATTTATATAAATCTAACCTTGGCCTTGAGTGAAGGGCGTGCTGGGTCCGCCCTCTCTCTAGAATCTCGTAAAGTTGACCGATGAACCTGTCCGTCTTGGTGTGCGTCAGCCCGTGGCGGACCGAACACCACTTGAGTGTTTTCTGCTTCAGTTCGTCCCCCAGTTGATTGCGCACTTCGTCTGGGCATGCTTTTAGCTGAGTTTCAATCAAAAGAAGCTGCGTCTCGACGATGCTCTCAACCTTAAATGCAAAACATAACGAGAAGAGTGTTAAGACACCAGTTCTCCAAACGTGTGACGACATAACAAATTCAAAGCACTGTCGCAAATGGACATATTCTGTTGCATTGAATTTATCTAAAAGATGCACCTCTGTACTTCAGGTTAACAATTACTGTGCTTAGGTGTAAGAAATAACATAAACAAAAGGATGGCATTTAAACTGTGTAACTTTAGCATCGCAATGGACATACGTCGTCTTTGCCTTTCCGCGACTGATCAGGGATTTGGATGTCTGATCTGGCCAGACGTTTGTTGGGGGATTCGCGCCTCTCATACTCCTCGAGAATGCTGATCACGTTCCCGTAGACGCCATACACCATCTGTTTGCTGGCTGAATTAAACAATATTCCGACAAAAAGTCATGTTTAGTTCAGTAATTTTACCCTACAAGCATAATGTTTGTTATATAAAATCAAATTACAGGGATGATTATACGAAACACAACGTTCGTATACGAGTATGTCAGAAATCAAAAGGCTGCAACTCATACCAAACCATACTTATTTAAATATGAATAATAACTTATGTATAATTCTGAATATGTTTTATTGATTACATATTATAATTTGAAGCCAGTTGAATTGCACCTTAATACAATTTCGCCTTTTATTTTCTTGAATATGAAATGATATCAGATAAAGAATACAGAAACAGACCCTCCATTGATCGTTGATCCTGGCGTTGTATTTGGGCCTTGGCATCTCCCCCTCCTTGGCTGTACGTTGCGGAAACATGGCCGCCCCCCATTGCACTTGATACACCGTCGGACTGATTGCCGTGGTACCTGTAATGCGTGATTGCTCAACTGTGCACTTATCTTCAAACACAGCTCTGAGTGAAATATACACAATTAAAAAGAAAACAAAACACATGTTGGATAAAGTTTAAAGGTTAACATGAACCTAAGTATGAGTTCGTTTGCATCGATTTGAAGTTTTATGTAATTTTAAATAACCATTCTACACTTATAACACCATATAGCGGGCTTTCGGATGTACAATCAAATTAAGTAAGTCTTCTTAAACTATAATTTATTTTATATAAGTTGATAATCCATTGATGATAGTCCATTTATGACATTCCGTCTGCCGTATATAATCAGTTACGGTTTGATACAATACAACATTACAACGTTTGGGTCAGATCAATCAGAGAGATTTAATTATGGTAATACATATGATAAAAAACACAACAACTTACTTTTGCCTAATGAACTTACTATCCTGGTAAGACATGTTCGATTATATTTGCGAAGCTACCGAATCGACTATGACCATGTAATCGGAATTACTTCCTGGATTCGATCAGATTTTATTGGAAGCGATCAATATTTTGTTTATAATGCTTAGGTTTTCTGAAATTCATAAACCAGGAAGGTGATTATGCAACTATATGTAAACAAAACAACAGGAAGGTGATAAGGCAACTATCTGTAAAACAAAACAGGAAGGTGATTAGTCAACTATCTGCAAACAAAACAGGAAGGTGATTAGGCAACTATCTGTAAAAAAAGACAGGAAGGTGATTAGGCAACTATCTGTAAAACAAAAACAGGAAGGTGATTAGGCAACTATCTGTAAAAAAACAGGACGGTGATTAGGCAACTATCTGTACAAAAACAGGAAGGTGATTAGGACACTATCTGTAATAAACCAGAAACTGGTTTGTTAATGTCCTTCCTTGACAAGACACTAAACAATTTCCAGAGAGCAGAGTTTTGTTAAGTTTTTTAAATCAAGCTTTGTTTTGAAAACATGTTTATTTCGTATTTTTTTTATATTAATTGAACTTAAACTGTGAGCAAACACGCTATTGTGGTGTTTTTATATGGTATAAAAAGAAATAAGATTCAGTAAAATACAGCGTTTTTATATTTTTCCGATAATCTATTGTCATTGAAGAAAACCATCGAAAGAAGCCCGTTAGTGTGGACATCGCCACTTTTTCTTTAACAAATAACAATTACATGAATAATAAGACAAAGAAATTTGTTGCAAACATATTATTTTTTGGACAGGTCTTGTGTTTGAACAGGTGTACACACAATTTTATCAGTAGAACGAGTGACAATAACACAACCATACGCGACAGAAAATCCACATTCTTCTCCTTTCTTATAATCATGTTAATCATGATCTATCAAATGATCACACACAGCATTCAAGGTGTTAACTATCAATATGTTTAAAAAGTAGAAAATTCTTGCCTCTTATAAGAAATGATTGCATTTTCGCAGCATAAACGTCTGCGGTTTAGTGTTATATCGCTCATCATGATCATAAACATTGTCATCATCATTATCCTCATCCTACTTCTCTATTCCTTCTCAATAGCATATAATAATAATAATAATAATAATAATAATAATAATAATAATAATAATAATAATAATAATAATAATAATAATAATAATAATAATAATAATAATAATAATAATAATAATAATAATAATAATAATAAT
>VMBQ01004063.1:74991-89789 GCA_007657795.1 Dreissena rostriformis
TAAGTTTGTTCAAATCATGCCTCTGGGATCAACACTAACAAGGCCCTAGGCCAAATAAAAAAATAGGTCCGTTTCCGGTCGCCCGACCGTGTCTCCAGAATCGGCGCCGACCCTCAACTTTTTATTGGGGTCGCCAAAAAAAAAATGTGTTCATTTTCGTTTATTTCGGTTCATTTCTCCATTCTAGTACCCGAAAGACAAAAAAAAATATTTAAAAAAATCCCTACCTACCGACCCTGTTTTTTTTCCCAAGGAGACCGGAAACGGACCTATTTTTTTTTTGCCTAAGGACCCATCTATGATCATACCTTCCTTATTTTAACCATATTACCAGCATGTGAACTTTTGCATCTGTTTTTGTTTATTGATTTTGCCAGTAGTTAAGACATCAGACAATAGTGGAGTGTGGTGCATTTGTGTCGTTAGGACATGTATTAAGTTAAATTTTGCAAGCTACTCTACTTTACAGCGAGATTTATTTTTTCTTTCCAAAAGCAGTAATATCAATGACGTGATTTTTAAAACAACCTTTCATTTTCACTATAAACACATTTCCCATGTTGATTTGTTTCATGATATCATAAATATTTGTTCATTTTGCGTTATTTTCTGACATAAACAAAACGTCCTCTTCTCGGATTTCTAATATTTTAATTGTGGAAAGATAATAAAGTCCATAATTCATCCAGAAAATTTATATTCGTTAATTCTTATAATCGACAAGCATTTATAACAAAAACATCATACCATATTATTGCTAAAACACATTCTGATGTTTGAGAGAAATAAATATTTGTTCTATTTCTTAATATAATTATGACAGAAAACCGTTCACCTGGGTGTGTGCAAAAGATGGGAACTACACGTACATGAATGCACTGGGGAAAATGAAATGCAGAACAAATGCTCACCATGGTAAGTATTATTTCTTTCAGAACTAAATATAACATATCTTCACTGATATTGTTTCCAAGCCAGTGACCGATGGTGATCAATTAAATCACGTGACGACCATACTGGACAGATAAATGTATACTCGGCCATCGACAGTGTACCCGAAAAAAAGCCAGATCAGACTTGTCAATAAAGGACTGAGTTATTTGCTTTATTAGCAAACAATAGCACATGCTTACATAATCAAATCAATATCCATAAGAAAACAACATTTTATGAACAGAAGGTAAAGTGTTCTTTGACAAATTCAGGCTTTCATTCAAATAACGACCATATTTTGCAAATCTCTATTTGAAACCTCCGGTTTCACATATAATGAACATATCGATATACACGTAGTACAATACACATGAAAATATTGCATATCAAGTGAATGCCTGTTTGTTCAAGGTGACATTATTTCCTGGACCTGGAATTGTGGCGACGACTTCCACAATGGCGAGTATCTCGCTGCGGATCTAGAGGGCTTCACATTCGCCCTCTCTCAGGCGGTACAACTCATGGGCAAGATGGGAAGCGCCTGGGTTGCCAACTTGATAATGGAGCTGGGCAGGCAATATGGTCAATAACAGGTGGAGTATGATTTGGGGACTGGTTGTTGAACACCACTGTTGTGCTGTGTATGAAATCATCTTAATTAACTGCATGTTAATATTTAGTAGTTATAGACATACTTGCTGCATGAATGCTTAAATGCAGTGTATCACTAGTGTAATCTACATCCGCTCGTAACGAGAAAATTGTTATACGTGTATATTTTACATTAATATTTTCATGAAGATGTACTATTTATAAGCAATTATTGTATATATCTTCATTTCTATTAACTGCATATTTCAGGAGTATTATCTATAATTATATGTGACGCATGACTGTGCGATGGAAGGAAAAACGAATTCTATGAGATATGAAAACAAGATACAGGAACATTGTGTGCGCTTGCGTTTGTTTGTTTGTTTTATATATCCGAATTCATATAACATTTAAATGTTTATCTTTTCTTTGCGATAACTGTTTAATAAACGTGAACATCTGTTGATCAAATTATCTAAGCGAAGTCAGAAATAATTATGTATTCTACAAAAGGTGTACATTTTCGGTTCCTAACTGTGCAAACACAAGACTTTCCTCGACAATCAAAATGCATAAATGATTCAGTAAAACTCTTACGGTCGTAAAAAAAATGTTTCATGATCTTGCATGATCAATAGAGAAACATTTATAAACTTGTTTTGGGTACATCAACTTTTGTTCTAGGGCCCCGTCGTTTTAATTGGAACATATGCTAATTATGTGATGAACCAGCACTAAATTAGACTATTGCCTTTAAATGCGTGATTGGGTCAGTTGCAAAATCGGGGTATGCACAATCTTTTGCGAAAACAACATCAGGGTTATTTTTGGGATTTTTTTTTATTCTAGAACACAAATTAATATATAACTTGTGTATATCAGCATTATTGGTTTGTATATTGAAAACTGCATGTCAGCACTGTTCAAGTCTTTTATCTAAATACCATTATTCCAATAGTATCACACACACTAAGTTTCGCCCATCTTGTAACTTATTTGTGGTTTCTTGTTTAAACTTTTGATTGTATGTTTGATTCGTTTGAGATTATATGTTCAGCTGCGTGTTTTCTGTATGGTATTTTGCATTTCCGTTTTAGAATTTATTTGTATAGATAAATTTCTACATATGTTGTATACACGTTGATTCAAGTGTATTCATTTGTATTGTTTAGTTATATTTGAATTATCAATTATGTATTTCAAATAAAACTGCGATTAGGTCATACCATGTGTGTGTTTGTTTTTCTTCTATTTATGACAGAGATATGTAAATGTACGAAATAATGTGTATATTGTGTGTACAGAATGTACGGAATGTACGGAATGTACGGAATGTACGGAATGTACGGAATGTACGGAATGCTGCGTCGATTGAATGTGCATGCACGTATTTACACCTTTTGTTTCAACGGAAACTTCGAGTAGAGAGCAACAGCGGAGCATACGTGCATAAACGACAATGATTTATATGTTCGTTAACCAAGAGTCTATTCAATATGTTTCCTACATTGGTTTCTTAATATTTTGTAACTGCAAATAACAAACAGGTATTCGGCGATGAAATATTTAATAAAAAAACAACAACAAACAAAGCAAAAACAAAAACGATTATTCCACAATCCGTAGTGATTTCTGTTTACGCACAACCCTAATACATTTTCAATATGTTAATCACTTATTTATGTACAAACTTTATTATAAATGAATAATTTTGTTTAAGCGAAATAAAAACACACTAAAACCAATATCGATTTTTAATGATTGAAATTTAATTATTGTATGCGTGTTACGACGACAAACAATTCAGTACTGACATATTTGAGTCAGCAATTGTGTTTAATTAGTTTTTAGTTTACGGTCCTGCTCGTAAACATGTGTAAATCGAATTACATAAAAATGTTCCCGTCTACAAGAGAATGCCTTGTGTATTGCGCACCCTAACTTTTATTAAACTTATTTTTAGTTCATTTATTTACTCCTTTGTTCTAAACATGCACTTATCTTTAAATATTTATGATTTGTTGTCTTGACGTTAGAACAGAGCAATTTTACATATTAAAAGGTGTTTGAACTTATATGCATATTTTTTAATTTTAACTGTTTTTTTTTTAATTAAAACTTAGCGTTTGTATTAATCGTTTTCGTTTAAAGGCCAATTAAAGCCTTCTTTCTTTTCCCCCTCAACACAATACCGGGTATCATATTCCTGTGTAATAACACACCATCGTGGTCATAATGCAGCGAGCCGTAACATCAATGATCAATAACAGAAGCAGACGAAACAGTGTTATACATAACTTATAAGTCAGCTGAGAGAAAATACTGACATAAAAATATTTTTGTAAAGTGGAACAATACACTGTGAGAAATACCTCATAGAAGGAGCAGAAATGCATTTGTTTAATGTTATGGTTAGAATTATAAGCAGTTATATGTTTATAGGATTGTGTTGAGATGTGCAGTTGCTCGTTCATTTATGTTCGTTTTGTATCAGTGAGTGCATGATGATGTATATGGAATGGTTTCTCTGTTGCAACAATTTGTAATTATATATTAATATTTGTAATTAAATATTCATTGAACACAACGTGTTATTCTTGAATAGTATCACAGTAAGCATATATCCGATATAAACTATGAGTGTTACCCTACCCACTGCACAATATATGTATTTGATTTACTGTAAGTAGCACACTATATTCATGTTCTTTTTCTGGATTTAAGATTTTAAATTATTTTCTGAAAAACTTTATTTAGTTAAATACTTAATTATATTATATTGATTAAAAGGATCGTTAAGATTATACTATTGTTACACCAGGAAGTCTTTATCGTACTTTATATCAAGGGCACTTGTACTGCACCCATTCCAGGAAGGAAGTAAATCGCATATTAAAGAGAAAGAGGGAATTACGCGCTTTCCGAAAACGCAGGTGAGATTGTTTCTATTTATATAATTGTTTTCATGACCGGAATAAAACGCGACCACGACCTGACCTATCACCAACAAGTGCAGAACGATGCATATCTTGCTTAATACGGATTGAAGGTGAATTATGACAAGTTGTTTGACATTGACGCATTTGATAAAAATATGTGTCATGTTCGTTTGATGTGTCGCTTTTAGTTTTAGTTTTGAGTTACATACCATTGCATCTTCAGTTATCAGTAAATACACATGTAACTGCAAATATACAATGTTCTTGCAAACACTGATGTTTGACGTGATCATATTTGTTAGAGTAACAGGCCATCTGAGGGGAATCAAATGTGAGCCGTGTCATTTGATTTGCCAGTATGATCAATATTAGGAAGAGGAAGGCTAATCGTTAAGCTATTCCTGTATAGAGGAAGTAATGAAAAACTAGTTTTAAGAAAGGACGCATTGACATTGGTTACTAGTCGCATTTCAAAAGGTTTAAATCGGTTGATCGTGTAATTTGTCCAGGTTTTGTAATTAAATCAATTGTAAGTACGAAATGCTGACTTAATTGTTATTAATAGATCTTCCGTTTTCGTGATGTTTATTGCCAAATAAAAGATGTATTAATATATGAAAGCATCTCCGCCAAAACGGACATATTCAACACTGAAACGTTAGGTTTGCTTGTTTGTTGCCGTTGGTGAGGCTAATATTATAAAGTAATAACTAAATTAAGATGAACGTTTACACGTTTTGCTTTTTTTTATCTCGCCGTAAACGGAATGGAAATTCCTTAATTTAGGTAATAATGTGTTTACATATTTACGCACCATGTTAACAACGTTTTTTTTTATATGCGATTGTTTAAAATGTCAGTAATTTTCAGTTTCTTTTAGGTATCATCCAAGAAATCATTTAATGGCAAGACCTTACGAGTGGGTAAAACTAGACGCCTTCCAATGTCCGGTCACAGGGTGTCCATCAAGGTAGATAACAGTTTTAGTGCGCCAGTTTCTGTCTTTCTTCCTGCATGTCCGTCGGCTTTTTGTACACGTGAGTCTTCCGATTAGTTGGTCTTTCTATCTGGTTTTATATCTACTTGTATTTGAGCGGCTCCAAGACAAAACATGCGTACAAATGTATGTGGCACAAATGTTTTTTTTTGATTTTATGTTTATTTTGAATATCTATTTCCAAATAGAACGTTTTATAACGTAGGTTTATTTGTTTGTTTTATGTTCTTTTGCAACAATTTGTACGCGCACCATTCGTAAAGCATTGTCATGAAAGTTGCATTTTTTTGTTACGCCATCACTTATGTCAATAGTTCATGTTTTGTCGGCAAACGGCTCATTAATACCTTATACAATTCTGTTAGTTGATTGATCCGTCGTTTTACTTGTCTGGATAATAATACAGTTAAGCACGAAGTCGACCACTCTGATACGGGGTGTGTGTCGCGGCGAGACACCGCGACCTGATCTAGATTACTTAACACTTAAAATTAACTATAATATACACTAACAAGTTTATGAAAAAAATCATTTGAATGCATTTAATAAAGACGTAAACGAAAAGCCTTTTCTGTATCAAACATTAAAATAGACCAATCAATAATAAGTATGTGCCACATAACAATACACCATCGTGTAATGGAATTGAACAACAATACACCACCGCACTACTTTTAAAAACGAAATTTTTAAATTCACTGAATGTAAAATTGTCTGACTGTCTGTTGATCGGTCGATAGTCTATCTTTTTATGTTGTTTTTTTTTACAATTTATGGATCGGCCTTTCTTACAGTGTGTTTGTTGATTGGCCGATATTTCTATCAGTTTGTCTGCCTGTTGATTTACTTGTTTGTTATGTATGTCTGTTGATCGGTGACCTAAAGTTATGTATTTCAATTTGTATTTATTACTATTAGTTATTGCGCTTGTTTTATTACTTGTGCTGGTCGGTCTTCTTACCAGGTTATATGAATTAATCTCTATTTTGACTAACCGTTTGTCTATGGGTCTTTCTACATAACAAAGTGTCTTAATGTATGTCGGTCGAGCAGTCTTAAATTGTGGTTCATATATCATTCTATCAGTCGGTATATTAACATTATATCTGTCTGTTACAAACGTTACATACACTTTTAACTGTTTGCGTTGTATTTAAATAAGTTTTTTTATACGTATGTGTTCAATGTGCATTTTATTGAATATCAACGTTGGATAATAGAGTCTGAATTGTGTTAAATTCGTCGCCATTTCAATACTTTAAGAATTCAATATATTGGAGATTTACTGGTTTGGTATCGCTATTTGATTATTAAATAAATGTGTTTATTTTCCCTTTATAGTGATTATTTCTGGATAAATAATGAGGTTGGGTATACCTTATTTAACTGGTTGTAACCCCCCCCCCACGATCGTGTTTGAATTGACTGTTCTAAGGCGAGGACTTCAGCTTCAATATGTTTTATATGTTTATTTAAGCATTGTTTTGTGCATTGCGATATGTAGGTAAACGCTGTTATTATATGTTGGTGTATTTTAAACATGATTGATCGTATATATTTTAAGGGATCCGGTTAGATGGGAATGTTCACGTTGCCATAGCGCCATGCTTTTAAATGGCCTGGGTCAAATGGTGTGTGAAGGAGGAAATCACTTTGGTAGGATTTCTTTATTTAACTTTTGAAATAAATCACAAAGCGTGTACATCTTATTAGGAAGTGTGTGCATGTGCAAACAAGATGCAACATGATATAGATTTTGGCAATAAATTTTATTTGATAAATATCTTTTGTATCTAGTAAGCTCCTGTTTGCGATACGCTGCGAACTGATGATCTAGTAGTATTCTTATTTGATGTATTAATACCCGACAAAATATACGCGTAAAAAGAATGCATCGAACACGTCCATATTACTTCATATTATACAGGTAACATCTGTGAGTGGAACTGGAACCAAGCAATGTCACATTTCTTTATATTATACAGGAACCATCTGTGAATGGAACTGTGACCAATCACGGTCACATTACTTTATATTGTACAGGTAACATATGTGAATGGAACTGTGAACAATCACGGTCACATTACTTTATATTTTACAGGTAACATCTCTGAATGGAACTGACACCAATCACGGCCATATTACTTTATATTGTACAGATAACATCTGTGAATGGAACTGTGACCAATCACGGTCCTATTACTTTATATTGTAAAGGTAACATCTGTGAATGGAACTGTGACCAATCACGGTCACATTACTTTATATTATACAGGTTACATCTGTGAATGGAACTGTGACCAATTACGGTCATATTACTTAATATTATACAGGTTACATCTGTGAATGGAACTGTGACCAATCACGGTCACATTACTTTATAGTATACAGGTAACATCTGTGAATGGAACTGTGACCAATCACGGTCATATTACTTTATATTATACAGGTTACATCTGTGAATGAAACTGTGACCATTCACGGTCACATTACTTTATATTGTACAGGTTACATCTGTGAATGGAACTGTGATCAATCACGATCACTATACTTTATATTGTACAGGGAACATCTGTGCATGGAACTGGAACCAATCACGATCATATTACTTTATATTTTACAGGTAACATCTGTGCATGGAACTGTGACCATTTACGGTCATTTTACTTTATATTGTACAGGTAACCTCTGTGAATGGAACTGTGACCATTTACGCTCATTTTACTTTATATTGTACAGGTAACATTTGTGAATGGAACTGTGATCATTTACGGTCATTTTACTTTATATTGTACAGGTAACATCTGTGAATGGAACTGGAACTGCGGCAGTTCCTACCACAAAGGTCGGTTTCAGAGGGCGGACATGGAGAGCTTCACGTTCGCTTTCTCTCAGGCGGTTCAGCTTATGGGAAAGATGGGAAGCGTCTGGGTAGCACATCTGATGAAGGAAATAGAAAAGCAGTACATAAGGCAGAATGATGGTTATTATTATAACCGCCGCGATGATGGTTATTATTATGACCGGCGGGATGATGGTTATTATTATGACCGGCGGGGTGATGGTTATTATTATGACAGACGGTATGGTGGTGATTATTATGATTATAGGTAGAAACATTAGCTTCATTTGATACTTTGGTTACTGTTTAGCAGGCACTGCATCATTTTTTTTTAAACCAGAGTTACTTTACATGAACGTTAATACTTTACAGTGCAAAAACCGTCCAAAAATTACTCTATAGTACTGTGTGATATTAAATATTGTTTTCCTGTTTGTCCACGTGTACTCATCTATTTCCATCTTTAAGTGCTTGACTAATTNGTGATTCTTTGTTTCAAGAAAAACGATTTAATTATATGCTATTTTTTTTTTAATTCTTCAAGCTCTAACGTCATTTAATGTATGCGAATCGTGAGTTCTTGAAACAATCATAACTTTGAATTTTAAGTTCAAAGAAGTTCTTATTTATTTTTAAAGTACAAAACAATGTTAAAAACAGTTCGATGTTTGTGTATAAGTAGCTCATTAACAGGGAATAATCCTCAATTAATAAAAAATATGTTAATTAAAAGTTAATGTACCGTCATTTTATGTCGCATTTATTTAAATAAAAGTTTGCAACATTCATAAATTAATCACATATTCGTTTTAATGTTTACAAACCAATGTGATTTAAAACCACACACAAACTATTTTAAATTTCTGAATATACAAATGACAAGAAACCACTAGTTGCTTAATGATAATGATATAAAGATTTTTTTTTAACAACACACATTGTGAAATTGAAACTAAAGCCTTAACCTATTTAAAGACTGAAAACAAAAATCGCAGAAAAACGCAATAAAATACAATGAAATGATGAACACATTGAAAATATAATCCATATTTTGATGTACTGCTGTAGTTCTGAAACGTGTCCTTTCCTTTTTACGACACATTTGGGCTGCTGGAAGAATTCCAGTAGAACGGACATTTCTAAATGCCCTCCGCTCAAAGAAACTTTCAAATTTAAGTATTTCTTGAAACCAATCATGACCGCTCCACCAGGGGACACACAAAGAATGAAACATTGATGAAGACCCCATTAATGAATATTATAAACTTATCTTTTTTGACAGGGACAGTGCCTCGGTGAAGTGAAATCATTAGAGCGGGTGCGAAACTACATTTGTGGATCTCGACAGGGGTAATGCTTCCAAGACGTTTATGACACAAACTAATTCTTCCCTGAAAAGTTATGGTCCGCACATGTCACGCGCTTGTACCGAGATCCATTTGACCGAAGTTGGAATTACGAGACAGCCGTATGTCGGTTGAATAGTTCAGAATATTAAAGGAACTACAAAAATAACTTGGGGAAATGTGTTCAAAAAGGTCATGTTTACATGCATTAGGAAAATTAAATCGACTTTATGACAAGCATTTTCGGAACTGTTAAATGACATTGTGTAACGAAGTATTGTGCTCCCGTTTTCTCAACACAGGCATGCGTTTTGTAGCTGGCAGCCAGGTACCATCTATTAAATGTCCGTACATAGAACAGTTTCAGCAATTAACAAGCAGATATCAGAATGGAATTGTCGATGTGGCATCAGTACGTTGTATTCGTTTCCTAGGAATTGTTGGTGTATAGTGTGTCCTGATATATTTTTAGTATTATACACATTAACAATTATTCAAAACTATAATAGTTATATACTTCGTTCATCACAACATAAATATACATTTAAGGGAGACCACTGTGCAAAGTTTGATATTTTACATTTGTGCATAATATATTGTTCTTTTTATGAATCTATACTTTAACAGTTTTTTTGTCATATAAATTCATAAATAAAAATTAACTATAATATATTTAGAATGAGAATAATGCAAAATAATAACACTAAATAAATATGTCATTATTATTTTAAATTAGTAATTTGACTCTGACGGTCAATCAAATTCATTAATTATAAACAAATTCTTATGTTTGTCTTTTGTTTTATTTAAGAACAACAAAATAGCACAAACTAAAAAAAACATTGTTCACAACACCTTACACACTAGCAGAAAACACAATGCTTATTCGGAAAGAAATTGAAAAGTTTTCCTTTAATTCTTTTTTAATCAACTTAAGGTTATTGAAATACCTTTATTGACATTTGTTCGGTCTCTGGTTATTGCTCATTGACAATACATTATCATTCACACCAATCTAATATTAAATAATATAACAGATATATTTAATTAAAAGCTCTGGTCTATGAACCGCAGCCGCCAACATCAAAGCTTAATGTTTGCGACTATCTTTGCCATTTGCAACTCCGCGTGATTTATAAAATTGTATTACACAAAAATATTAAATACTAAAACAACTATAACATTTTTTTAGTATAACACAAAATAACAAGTTCTCAAAACTATTTTAATTAGGAACTTCGTTCATCATAACATAAATATACATTTAAGGGAGATCACTGTGCAAAGTTTGATATTTTACATGTGTGCATAATATATTAATCTATTGTATCAACTCTTTAGTTTAATAGTTTTTTGTCATATAAATTTAAAAAAATATATATATATTATATATTTATAATGATAATAATGCAAAATTAATGACTATATTTATTTATTTATTTTTAATTACTTATTTGACTCTGACGATAAATCAATTCAGTTATTTAAACCAAAATGTTTGTTGTTTTTGTTGTTGTTTTTGTTTTCATTAAAGAAGAACAACAAACTCCCTCTCAACATTAGTTGTTCTTGCGAACAACTAAAAACTAAACAAAAATATTGCTCACAAGATTGTGAATTGTGCAGAAAACAAAATACTTTATTGGAAAGAAATTGAAACGTTCTCCTTATTATCTTGTTTAACAACTTAAGGTTATTGAAACACCTTTATTGACATGTGTTCGGTCTCTGGTTATTGCTCATTGACAATACATTATCATTCACACCAATCTAATATTAAATAATACTACAGCTATCTTTAATTAAAAGCTCTGGTCTATGAACCACAACCACCAACATCAAAGCTTAATGTCGGCGACTATCTTTGCCATTTGCAACTCCGCGTGATTTATTCCTACCATATTGCTTATTCTTTTGGAATATTACTTTGATATCGGTTCAAATGAACAATTACCATCCTCGTTTGTGTCGATTAGCGACGGTATTGTCGTATTCTGATTATAACTTGCGATAGGAAAGTTTTCTCTGAATTCTCATTATTTATTTGTTTCATCTTATTCGATGTAGCCTGTAAACCAAAACTTTTAGATCTATAATATGAACGCAATATTGTTACATACAAGTAGGCTACGTGGTTTATTTATTTTTTAGTTAAGCACATTACATGATTTTAGGTTAGTTTAAACGTTACATACAATGGTGCTATCTTAAAGTCTATGAATTTGTTTAATAACAACAATATTGTATAATTATCGTAACCCATAAATATTATTTGCAATAGGAAATACATATTGATACCTATGACCAAACGTATACGTTTTTAATCTGCAAAAATAAGCCTAAAATGCGAACAGGATATACGCCACAAACAAGTTTCATGTTCAATGACAATTGTATTTTTAAAACATTTCATTAGTATTAATAATAAAAAAATTAATAATAATACGAGTGTAAACAGTTACACAATAATTAAAACAACACTTCGCAATAAAACAATTATAATATAATTCGATATCCCTGTAATGACGGTGCTGATAATTTGTATTCAGTATACATACACCTAGGTAAAATGTATAGTGATTGAAATTAGTTTATAGTATTTGTCATTTAAATCACACAATATAGGAGAATTGTTCAAGGCCTAATGGGGCGGACTGATGCGAAACAAACTAATTGCAATACACAGTTGATTCAAAAAGAAACATACCAAACATTAAACTGTTTGCAGATTGGTTGATTCCAGAAGTGCTAAAGAAAACTCTTTCGCGTTATTAAATGCTGCTCCATTATGTTTGTTCTTTTTAAGATGGGGACCTAATTATTTCTCGTAATCTACTCAGTAGGTTCGGCATTATATTTCCACATTCATCATATTTTATTTGAAAGTCGTTGACATATGCCATATTGTCTGATGCGAAGACAAAATGATTTAGAACAATAGACGCCGTCAACTGTACATAATAGAAATCCAAAATAATTGTATACAATTAATAGTTGTTTCACGAGAAACAATAATCATCGTCTTAATAAGAAGGAACTTTAAAAAAGATCCGAGAAGACCTTTCGTCTGTTACAATAATCTTCAGATTCCAAAGAAAATGAAAGCACTGAAATATTATTCAATTTATTCAACACAAATATTTTAAAACGATGTGTTGCCTGTTTTTGTTGTCTTTATTTGTCGCATCATACTGTTGATTTTTTAAAGTAATATTTTATGAAGAAGACCAAATGCACCATAATAAGAAATGCACAATGAAAAGAATTAATTTGAAAAGCAAAACATGTTTAAATACACAGAAAAGGTAATGACGAGTCGTTCTAAGGTACTTTTTTCTCACAGTATACATGAACAGGGAAACAATTTCCAGTGAATACATTAGACATCGACAAAGATTTCCGCAACTAACCCTGCACGGCGAGAAGGCTAACAATCCACTTGCCTTTCAGTTTAATCTTCAAGGCCTGCATTGTTTTGATATCGAAAAACATCATTTGATATAATAAGCCCCAGGGCCTTGTTATTGAAAGACATGCCTTATTGACAAATTATTTTGGTAAACTTTGGCTACTCGTGTCATCATGAATTTTTCGCTAATAGAAAGAATTAATACAAGTATTTAACTTGCAATTGTTTTATACAAAAATACCAATATCAAACTCAATTTGTCACATAAAATACCGATCTGACGGTCTTTTACGCGGTATAAAAACTATGTATGTTTTTTCTTTAACTTGATAATTATAGTGACCTAGATTGTGATCCCACGTGACCAAGTTTCGAAATAATTCAGCCGAGACAAATGTTCTGAACAAGTTTCATGAAGATTGGGCATAAATGTGGCTTCCAGTGTGTTCACAATGCAAATTTGGAGGATGGACGACGCATGACAAAAGGCAATCACAAAAGCGAACCATGAGCACATTGTGCTCAGGTAAGTTAAAACCATTACTCGCCCGATCTTCAACTTTATTCGTAAACTCGAGTTGGCGCATGGATTGTTCGATGCATGAATACTGACAAACAAACAACGAAATGCTACAAACAAGTGCTCTAAAATACTCCATTAAGGAATGACTCTTCATATTTAATTATCCATTTAGCTCTTTGCTAACCTTAAAGCAGTTTCAAATTACATTTACATTTCGATAATATTTCTTTAGAAAGCATTGTTCTAGTGATGTTTAAATTGGGTATTCAATTTTATGGTGCATTTTATCAAATGTGTACACTATGAATTCGATATTATAAAGTCTTATTGAAATGTAAATATTATGATTTGTAATTTCATTGTTATTCGACATATGTTTTATTATAATCATGTGTAAATGTTCGTATTGGAAATTGTAGGTTGTATATTCTGATATGGAAGTCTACTGTTTATGAATTATATGTGTATATTAAGGTATAGAAAGATATGGTATCATGTATTATATGTGTATATTCTGATTTGGAATGCTATGGTGTTATGTATTATCTGCATATATAATGATATGGAAGTCTATGGTTTTAGTTATTATCTGTAATTCTGATATGGAAGTCTATGGTATTATTTATTAATATGTGAATATAATGATTAATTATNTAAATTAGGTATGAATATGTGGTAAAATATTGTACGCACAACAACACGGTCATCGAACGGACATAAGTAAAGACCGACAGCCGGACGAACAGAAATAAATGTAATTTCATAGTTGTATCCATACGTACAGTCTTTCGATTATTCTAATAAGCTTTGTTAGTTTTGTCCCATAATGTAAAATATTAAATTATCATTTCTCAGTGTAAATGATATGGCAACCAATGAAATGCTTATTGTAAGAGGAATAATAAATGATTACACATACGAAATACGAATAACGAAATCAAATCCAGCAACACCCACACATATTATAGTATTGACAAAGAAAGCAAGAAATTAATGCATTACATCGTGAAGATCTTTATTTTTCTAGTATCTTCACATTTCAGTTTTTGAAACATTATATATCGTAGAAAATTCACAAGTCATAAAATACTAATATTCCCATAAAATGGCAAACTTTACAGAAGCATTTGAGGAACAGGTGAATAACTCAGAGACAATGTCTGTAAATATTGATAGGCAGGCCAGACATCTAGGACATTAAGACGTAACAACGAC